>KZ806969.1:421200-439569 GCA_000696205.2 Oncopeltus fasciatus | reverse complement strand
CCTACATTCGAGAACTTATGAAAATATATAAAATTGTTAATATTTTATTTATTATGCATATTAATAAGAAGTTCAGGAATATAATTTCGAAAGTTGGTGAGGTCCCCTTGTTTTTGAAATAAAGAAAGCATATTACCGTGTTACTGTGTGGCATTTATTTAAATCTTAACACTAAAGATATTCATTATCCGGATGCGAACTCAAGTCACACAATAACGAGTATATATATGATGCAGATGATACATGATTTTGTACGTTATTAAAATTTATTTTTATTTGCTTGTATTACCCGATTTTATTATTAAAGTTCATGAATATGTTCACAATTTACTAGTTTAAAGCGTAGCATTGGGATGAGAAATTGTGTAACTGAACGAAAAAACATTTTAAGTTTACATTTGTTGTGACATTATATACTGGTTACGCACACCATTTTGTAAAAAAAAACTGCATTGTCTAGCACTTAACAGTTAGATATAATTAAAAATAATTAATTGGACGGAATACCAGATTAAGCAAATTTTATGTCATGCTGAAGATATGTTAGCGAGTAATTAAATAGTTATAAACAATTAATGAGAGGGAAAAGAAAAAAAAATCTATCTGTCCCAGCCAGTAATCGAACCTGGATCTCCTGCTATTCGGGCCGGCGTGCTTAACCATTGCACCACCAATGTTTTTATTTTATTTCTCTCATTAATTTTTTAAAATTTACATGGGATAATAAACTACAACCAAATAAATATTTATAAAGAAAAGTTTTTAAAAAAAGTAAATGACGTGAGTCGACAAATAGCTTGACAATGTCAGCTTCTTCGAGTTTAAGACGATGTTCTCGTCTTTCTCGTGGGTTAGGCTCTCGCTATTGTAGTGGGAATTTAATAAGATATCTGGCTTGTCCTGGTGGTGCAAAAAAAGCACGCCGGCCCGGATTGCGGAGATCCAGGTTCGATTCCTGGCTGGGACAGTTAGATTTTTTTTATTCGAATCCCTCTCATTAATTGTTTAAAATTTACGTGGGATAATAAATCACAACCAAATAAATATTGTTCACGTAGGCTTCGACGATCGTCAGAAGTATTTACCGTTTCTTCTTCCGGGTTGGACCCGGAAGAAGAAACGGCAAATAAATATTTATAATTAAATAGTTATCACAGATAAATTATAAAATTGAGAACAAAATATTTTATACAGAAATTACAATATGTATTTATGCATTTCAAATAGGAAAAATGTATCAGTTAAATTAACTTGGGAGCCAGGTTGATTATCACAATTCATCACATATTTCTTCTTTTTTTTTTAAGAAGATCTTTCATTAATAAATGAGAATGGCAGGTAAAAAAAAAATGCTCGTGTCCGAGTGGGAATGATTCCTGGGCGGGTGATAAAGGATGCCATTAGAGTAATCAATGAAGAAGAGGATGATGATGAAGCCTGGCACGGAGAAATAATTATTGAAATAGATATGAGGACGACCGAGAGACTAATGGACGATATTGGGGAGGGGTAAGCCATGGGACGGAGAGTCGATAATAAATGAGGTAGAATTGAAAAAGGCCTCGGTATTCCATAAATATCAATATAAGGGGTAGAAGGGGGTGGCTTTAAGGCGAATTGGAAGAGGTAATGGGGAACAGGTAATTGCCATAACTCTGATATATACCTCTGTGCCCCCCACTCCCTTGCACCTGTCAGTCTTCCCAATTCCATAGGAGTATTGTCTCCCTCTCGCCGTTATTCGCAATCAGCCTAATGCTACCGGGAGTTTTTCAGAATTACGATTTTAGAAAGCCTGCATACACTTAAAGGAAATCTACAATCCGAATTTCACCAACTTCCAGCCTACTTTACTTTACTACCGATTTCTAATTTAACTGTGATTCCCAACAAGTGGAGTTACTTTCACAGGGTACTCTTGTGTTTATTTACTGTTTTTAACACATGATATAATTAATTGTTAGATTCCCACTCCATAGGATCATGGAGGGAGGGGTGTTATCTCAGGATAAGCTTTTGTTTATAGATAGAAATTTGCCCATAGCTGGATTTGAACCCGCAGCGCCAGGATTGCGAGACTCGAATGTATCTTATGAGCAATCCTGCAATATACGAGATATATTTGGATTGGTTTATATTTGCATAATCTAAGCAGATTCCTTATTTTTCTAAAGATGGAAATAGATTGGAGTGAATGAAGAAATATAATAAACACAAGAGAAAACATTTTAGTTTATTCATGAAAGAACAAAGAGCCAAATATGTATTTTACCTTAGAACCACCAAGTTTTAGTATTGGCTAGTATGGAAGGAAAAGTAGAGATCGTCCATCTTAGTAACATATCATAAGTTATGAAAACAAGAGTTTTTCAAGGAAAATAAACGTTAGACGCTTATTGTTAGATGTTTTGTGTTGTGGTAAAGGCAAGGTAGATCAAAAATATATAATTGAAAGAAATTTTAATTTTTAATTATCTGCAGACGTTTCGGACTACATTGTAAGCTTCAGGCAACCATGAAGGCGAGAGAGGATGTTGTGTCACCTGGATCAAATGTACATGAATAAACATCCCTATTGGAAGCTAGAAAATTATATTTCACACCCATTATGCATAATATATGTCTTCATAACTCTACTGAGAACGAAGGTATTAGGACTATAAATTATAACCTGTCACTAAACTTCACATTCCCCCACCCCCACCGGGAATTCCTTTAATGCCAATAAGGATCCTAAATACCAAATTCGGTTTGTATATTCAAAAACAAGAAGGCCCACATAACACATTGTATTTTTAATTTTTTTAATGTGGTTTATAAATANTATACATATATATATATATATATATATATAAATGTTACAAAAAATCTACACCTATTTTGTTGCCTAAATTTTTTTGTAACTCTCTCAATATGACGGCATTAAGATTTTAATTTTTGATCTCTTTTAAGCCCTTTGTCATAAAAAAAAACTCCTATAACGGTTAAAAAAAAAAAAACATTTATTACTATGGTCGTTAGAATAGACAGTTTCATTAAAATAGACAACCGTCATAGTAATTCTAATAAATTCTATCAATGTTTGGAATTAAATATAATACAATTAGGTAAAATACCATGTCCTATCAGCTAATGTATCATACTGTAGAGATATCATGTCATTATCGACATGAATAATTTCAACAGATTCTCCTCGGTCCTACATTCGAGAACTTATGAAATAGAAAAATCTGGTCAGTTGAAAAGTTTATCATATGTATATAACACACACTTATTTCTATGCGCTCTAAAATCTACAATTCTTAAAATACTATATATATACATACACACACACAGACTTATCTCTCAGCGCTCTTGCATCTGCAATTTTAAAAATGGTGAAACCAATCCTGGTGTTTAAGCTTCATTTAGCAATTTGTTGGATGAGTTTGTTAATTGGTATAATCGGTCAAGGGGAAGAGGAGTATTAAGAGAGACCAAAATTTAAAATTTTAATATATTTGTTATTATCATTAAGAAAAAAAATGTATTAGACAAAGTAGTTTTAAAGTGTAATTTTATAGCGTTTATATTGTATAAAAAAATTTAAAAAATATATGCATATTAAGAAAGATNAAATATATATTATTTATTATCTAATATTGAGATTAGATTTTATCTAACTTCTCAAAGTAAAATTCTCAATGGTTCTCACTTGATATTAAAATAAACAGAAGTGATTTATAATCAAACTAAAAATATTTTATTAATTCTTATGAAACTAATAATTATAAGTTAAATGTAAATAATTGTTAGTTTATAAAGACAAACTTTATTGATAAGTTCATAAGACCATGAGGGTCTCAGTGAGTACATAAAACTCAGGGAATTACATTAAATTATTAAAAAAACGTAGTGAAGTAAGTCTTTTAAAAGCATATAATGGTCAGTAACCTCCGAGGACCCTGAAGGAGAACATACACAAGAATATTCTCTGCTGATGACATTTTTTAATTTGGAAAGAGAGTGGAGAGTCTGCCTCTCTCCAGTCATTCTCTTTATCCAGGGGGAGGGGGGACTTAAATGGAAGAAGAAACCTTTTTTTTTTTTTTTTTCTTTTTCTTTTTTTAAAGAAAAGTAAACACGGAAATTAAATTTAATTTCCACTCCCTCCATACATTTCTATAAATATCTGTTTAACTTGCTCTTCCTCTGCTTTATCGCAGATCAGAGTTAGTCAACCGCATTCTGGAATTTCGTCTTCCTCAGCGACTGAAGAGATCTCTTTGTACTCCAGTATATAGTTGAGAATGAGTATCATTTAGGGATTACAGAAGGAGTTTTTTGACCGTAGATATTATTATTAGATGATTTTAGTTGGGGGGTCGCTCAAGGTAGATTAAAAAAAAAAAAAATACCAATTATTTTATACAGAAATTACAATATGTATTTATGCATTTCAAATAGGAAAAATGTATCAGTTAAATTAACTTGGGAGCCAGGTTGATTATCACAATTCATCACATATTTCTTCTTTTTTTTTTAAGAAGATCTTTCATTAATAAATGAGAATGGCAGGTAAAAAAAAAATGCTCGTGTCCGAGTGNATAATTATATTTTATATAGAGTTAATAAACCGGACAACTTCAAATTATTGCATTTAAATATTACATTATCATTAAATTTTAAATGCATGGTTAACTTGATTGAAATAATTTGCACTGCAACTGTAGAATTCAAGGTAAAATAAAGTGCTCTAATTAATTAAAAGTGTTTAAAAAAAGATTAGGATTTAAAATATCTTAACAGTTTATCACCTTTTCTCACTAGTTATTTTAAATGATAAAAACAAAGAGAGAATGAAAAGCGAGTATCATGCTACAACAAAAAAATTTATTTTTATTTTTTATTAGAGGAGAGTCCTGCTGAAACATTCAGTTGGGTACGGGATCTGTTTGAAGTCGCTCCAGTTCACGGCTCGCAGGCTTCAATCAAAAGGATTAATACGAGAATATTTCCAATGAAGCATACAGACGGATTGACGAATTTTGATGTCCCCCTCCCCCCTTCCTTTTTTCTTTTTTTTTCTTTTTTTTTTTCCAGAAACACATTCGAGTGTCTGTAAACTCGAAACCGATTGAGCGAAAGGGAGTTTATTTTTAAATCCCCAAATTCAAATGTTACTCATTTAGACAAATATTAATACAAACACACTCACTCAGAATGAAGAAAACCGTTCACGCACACACTCGTACACATAATTGTATTTACGTATCAGGAGGGAAGAGAGATAGGTACAGAGAGATAGGTAGAGAGAGATAAAGAGAACGAGAGGGGATACTAAACACCGTCTGTACCAACGAGATAATACAGATCAATCGATGTGGGCAGGAAGCCGATCACTGTGGAGCGTCAACTAAGCTATGTCCGTCCAAGGGGCTTTGACATGCAATTAAAAATAACTCTGCCATTGAAAAGAGGGCTCAATAACTAATAAAACGGCCATCACTCATTCATGGGAGAATTAAAGCAGAGTATCAAACAGGGAGAGGGAACGTGGAAGATAAATGGAGTTTCAACAGCTTACCAACCTAACGCTTGTTCAGAACCAAATCAATAAATAACGAATATCATTCTCTGCATTATTATTAATTATTACTTCCTCAACTACTAACCATTTAATCAAAAAACAAATTATTTGTTTTGTTACCCCACCAATTTCAACATGAAGAAATGATTATACAAGTCCTTTTTTTAACATCCATATAGGGGCATGGGATGGGGACAATATCAACAAGTAATAGTCATCCTATTGTAAGATCTATGCAGTCATCCAGGGCCATGGGATGGGGACAATATCAATAAGTAATTCATCCTATTTTGTAAGATCTATGCCGTCATCCAGGGCCATGGGATGGGGACAATATCAACAAGTGATAGTCATCCTATTGTAACATCTATGCAGCCATCCAGGGCCATGGGATGGGGACAATATCAACAAGTAATAGTCATCCTATTGTAAGATCTATGCAGTCATCCAGGGTCATGGGATGGGGACAATATCAACTAGTAATAGTCATCCTATTTTGTAAGATCTATGCAGTCATCCAGGGCTATGGGATGAGGACAATATCAACAAGTAATAGTCATCCTATTTTGTAAGTCATCCAGGGTCATGGGATGGGGACAATATCAACTAGTAATAGTCATCCTATTTTGTAAGATCTATGCAGTCATCCAGGGCTATGGGATGAGGACAATATCAACAAGTAATAGTCATCCTATTTTGTAAGATCTATGCAGTCATCTAGGGGCATGGGATGGGGACAATATCAATAAGTAATAGTCATCCTATTGTAAGATCTATGCAGTCATCCAGGGCCATGGGATAGGGACAATATCTAAGGTAATAGTCATCCTATTTTGTAAGATCTATGGGATTATTTTTGAAATTTGTCCATTCGTTAAAATAGGAATATCTGAGCAGAAGAGAAGTCGGTTTAAGAAATTTGGTTATCACGATTGTTACATCAACTTTTTTGAACGAAACTTCACAAAGAACATTTTAACATATTTTTCTTTAATAATATTACATGATTTTTGTTGGGGTTCGGTCAAGGTAGATCCAAAAAAAAAATACAAATTAAACAAAAGTGTATTTTTTAAAAAGATTATTTGCCAACGTATTGGCATACATTGTAAGCCATCTTCAGGGCTGCCTATCATGACGACGAGAGAGGACGTCCTGTTCCTAAGTTCACATTTCCATGACTGGTCAAGGACGTCCTCTCTCGTCGTCATGAGAGGAAGCCCTGAAGATGGCTTACAATGTATGCCAAAACGTTGGCAAATAATCTTTTTAAAAAATACACTTTTGTTAAATTTGTATTTTTTTTGGATCTACCTTGACCGAGCCCCAACTAAAATCATCCAATAATAATATCTACGGTAAAAAAAAAAACTCTCCTTTTAAATTTTTCTTTAATGTTTTAATTACAGGAATTGACTAATTTTTAATTTAACTAAAATATTTAGGTACTTTAAAATTTATTAACATACGACGGACATTGTGAAGAATTTTACTATAAAAACCAAACCTTGACACCTACATAATAGGTGTTTAAAAAAAAATATAACGAAAAAATCTATAGGAATTTTAATCATTATATTTATTTACTTAAAAAATAGGAATTAGAGAAAATAATATTTTCATAGAAGACTCTCACACTGTCCAACTAAAACTAAAAAATAAATAAATAGAGATTGGTGTCACTGGTCACCTTTTCTCCTCATGTGACTTACATTAATATCATTTTTATTTATTTATTGTAATCAATTTACAAAATGTTTTTATTTATTTTTAACTGAGTGTAATATGTAAATAAAGGTTATAATAATAAATAAATGAAAATCCTAAACTGATTTGAATTGCTTAAAAGCAATTATTCTGTAAAGGAATCCGCTTTTTTTTTAGACTTTACAAACACTTTCTGACTCTTCAAGAGATAATGTACACAGAATTGTGTTGAAGGTCTTCCAAGATGCCCAGCTTATGGGAAAGCAGGTGTGTCAGTTCACAGAATCCCATAGATCGTACAGACAAAGCCCTGGGCTGAATGGTCTCCGAGTCGGCGGACAGCCTGTGAGGACTATATCTACACATGCTGAACCTCACAACATTACACTAAATTGTTCGAAGGAAATTTGGTAATGAAACCTTTTCCAGAAAAATGTTATCAAATCCCCAAATCTGATCCTGCAATACAGATGTCAGTGTAAAATGTGTATAGGTAGCTATTCGTCTGAAAGAAGACAGCGTTGGCATATCAGTAGTTTGCAATACCACCACCATAAAACAAAAGCTCCCATCATTAGCTTCAACTTACACTGCAGAAATGCAAGCAATTTCATCAGCACTGTGTTACATTATCTCATCCAATGGAAAGGATTTCATAATATGTACTGACTCCCTCTCAAGCTTACAAAGAATAAAGAACTTCAATAAGCCAACTCCCCAGGTTTTGAAAATAACTCACTTCCTCAAAATTGTAGATTTACTAGGGAAAACCGTTAACTTTTAACATGGCTTCCCTCACATGTTGGAATTCCAGGAAACGAAAAGGCAGACAAAGCTGCAAAGGAAGCAGCCGGTATGTTCGAACCTCCTCTAAGTATCCTCGAACCAGATGACCTTAAAAACTGGCTAAGGAAAATGGCACTCCAAGACTGGGAAAATGCATGGATGCTAGAACCAGCACACAACAAACTGCGGAGTATAAAAAACACCACAAAAGAATGGAACACCTCCATCCGTGGGAATAGAAGAGAAGAGGTAATACTGACCCGTATGCGGATAGGTCACACGAACCTTACTCATATACACCTAATTAACAAAGATCTGCCGCCTAAGTGTAATACCTGCCAAGTTCACCTAACAATCCAGCACATCATAGAGGTTTGCCCAGTTTATCAGAATTACTTCACTAGGGAAGGCATTGGAAGAAATATGGCGGAGTGCCTTGGGAACAACCCCTCTACAGTGGATGGGCTGTTAAACTTTCTTAAAAAAGCAGGTATAGCCTGGAAAATCTAAATTAAAG
Source organism: Oncopeltus fasciatus (assembly GCA_000696205.2). NCBI lineage: Eukaryota > Metazoa > Arthropoda > Insecta > Hemiptera > Lygaeidae > Oncopeltus > Oncopeltus fasciatus. Next base: position 430,990 of record KZ806969.1, on the reverse strand, counting down.
AATGAGATATTATTTATTATTTTAGTTAATAATAATTTATTTATTATAATTTATTAAATATATAATAATAATATTTAAATAAAAAAAAAATCCATTAATTTAGGTTGTTATAGTGGTCGAAATAATCCTGATTCCTGACTTTTATTAAGTAATTTATAGTAAACATATTAAAGGGTATTTATAGGGCGTAATAACCTAGAAGTTGATTGCCCTCCATTATGATCTACTACTACTACTAATATTACTACTACTACTATTCGTCTGTAAATTTTCCTTCCGTGGTTCTCCTGTAATTATTGTTTGCTTATTAAAGTAAAGGATGATTAACAGAATATAATACAATTTCAAACTTTATTTGCAAAAGAAATACAGAAGGAAATCTTGCGTTGGAAGATGATAAAGCTTGAATATTTTACTCCAAATGGCGCGAATGTAGAACGTGTCAGAGAAATTTCGCTCTTTATGAGGAAATTCCTAAATGTAAACAACCAAATTATGTTCCTATTTTAGATGTGGTTATACTTACAATCAATAAGTTATATTATGTACCTTTAACAAAATATAATCTTCTATTCTATTATGTAATAATGCCAGGAATTTCCTTATACTCTTTTTAATTTTTTTTTTTTTTTTTAGATAGTTTTAGTAAAGATATATGGTACGTGAAAACAATAAAAAAAACGTGGTGTTTGTATGTCTACATATATTTACTTAGTAACATTATTAGTCTTATGCTTGAGATTTTGAAATAAGTGAATTATTTTATAATTCAGAAGTAAAAAATTGCAAAACTTTAATAATTATAATGGTTTTTCGTTGATTTGGAACTATTAGGCTTTTATACTATCTCAATCTGCTGAAAGACCACATATAATTATATAAACAGTACACTTTGAGTTCTTGGTAAATGTATTGTACACATTAAACTGTTACTGATTGCTTCTAAAACTATTATGTGAGTTTACAAAAAAAAAAGATCGCAATGAGCCTACATATTTAGATACTAGCTTAAAAGATATTAAACTCGGAGAAGTCAAAAATACAAAATTTAGGTGTAATTATGGATAAAAATGTAAATTGAAAACTACGGTTAAATGAGATATAGAAAAAATTTAGTAAGGCTTCGCTTCTATTGTTGAAAACTATATCAATGTTAGATATATCCGTAGGGTTTTCTCGAGCTCCAGTTATATAGAAAAACAGATATAGAGGTTTTAAAAAAAAAGAAGGTTATTAGTGTCATTTCCAATTTAAATGCTAGGTGATGGATTCAACATTAATCACAGAGAAAAGAATATACTAGACTTTACAAAGAGGCCGTTAAATTATTATTAAATTAAGTTATTTATTAACCAATAAGCATGTCACATCCTCGAATAAATATTACACCAAAATGAAAATACCTTATTTACCAAAATAAAATTTAAAAGAATAGCCTTCATCTTTTAGAAATATAAGTTATATTATTTAATTGTGATGTATCATTTGATATACAAAATTGATACATTGCAGGTTATGATCGATAGTGTATATATTACAGGTATTTCAAGAGGTATCCAAATTCTATTTGCGGAAATGTATATTCTGTTTCCCATTGTATTCGCTTTGTTCCCTTACGGTGGCATTGAACGGCTCGTTCCCTGCCCCACTGAAATCTGCTCGCTACTGTAGCTCGATTGAGGGCAGTATACCTGCTGCTAGTGTTAGCAATTAGCAATGCACTGTCTACTAAACAGTCACTCCAGAACACAAATTAGTGCCGGAAGTAGGAGTTTAATTCCTTAGCGCCCAACAGCTTCTCTCGCCTGCTCACCTCTCATGCCCTGGAGGTAGTGGTGCCTAGGGGCATACATCTTTACGCTTCTTATGAATACAGCTCGCTTCAAAAAAATTTATTTATTTTATATGACTTCAAAATAAATTTTGTGCAATAAATTTATTTTTATAAAAACCTAAGTCATTTAAATATTTCATAAACCGCCAATTATTTTCTGAAGTAGATGGAAATTTTATATAAATAAATATAACAATTTTACCGTTAAAACCAAAGAAATTTTAAATTAGACAGTTCAAACATACAGATCTCTAGATAAGAGTGTTTTTTTCCAGGATACATTTGAGATTAGGCTGTTTTTTGAAACTTTTATATTATTTTTATTTATATTTATAAGATATAATTGCTGAAAGCTAAGGTCGGATATCACCCTCTCGGCAACCCCTTTCCGTGCCATCATCGCCTGTAGCGTTCGCCCCCTGCTAACCAGAACGTTCCAGACCCTCAAGAGTCTTTGACTCCAACGTGTGGCTTCCCACGGTACAGATTAAACCCACGAGCTCACCAACAGGACTCGTTGTACTTTGCCCCAAACCGATGTTCATTCCTAAATATTATCTCTAGCAAAAGCAGAATTTCGGAAGCGTGAGACATAACTTTTCGCGTAAAAGACATAACTTTTCTTAAAGAAAGATCGCCCTTCACTCAAGAGCTACGTAAACAAAGGTAATTCCTCGGTCGAACTCAACCTATAATCCACCACACTCAACGAATACATATGTCTTATCAATGAAAAAATATCGGTCCGATTTCATTTTTCTAAACTATCAATTACCCCTGCGACAAAAGTTTTGTACACACATTTGATATTTAAGATATTCCCAAATCCTGCTCGTCTGTCTTCTCTTTATAACAAACTCAGTCTTTCATTCACACAATTAAAGGTGACATTCCCAATTTCATTTTTTTTTCACTCTTTATCCCACCTGTTTTTATTTACTAATCAGTGATTATTAGTTTTGGCGTCTAGCAGGTAAGATCGGAGAAAATAATAATGAAATCTAAATACAAATAAGTGATCTTTTTAGCTAACGCATCGTGTTTTGATAGAGTATTATCATTTTGATACATCATTATATTAAGAATCGATGATTTTTACTTGGAATATTTACGTGTGATATTATGTAATATTTTCCAGGTCCAATTATCCTTTAAATGGCTTGAAAATCCTTTTATTAAGCTATCTAACTAAATCAATTATTATTTAGAAATATATTTTTAAACAGCTAAAAATTGTATTATTGTGCAATGCCCAGCGGCTGTATTATTATTTCTATAAACATTAATTAATTGCAAAATGTCTTACAAAGTGAAAAAATTCCATTTATCTTTGGCTTATATTATCTACCATAAAGGAAGTCTTTTAAATAGTAATACATTTTAGATAGAAGTATCACTGTCAGGAATTTATCAATGGTCTTACCGTTACTCTCAATAAATGCTGATCAATGAAAATAGATGATTTGAAAAGTTTGAAAAAATTGATTTTTCTAATATTAGAAAAAGAGAAATCCTTAAAATTGCAATGTATCTGGGAAGAATAGGAGATCTGGACAATACACAGACAATAGATGTATCTGGTAGATATAGGCCTGTCACGTATAGGAAATGCGATGTGGAGAGGAGCTGTGATAGGAAGTGTAGCCCGCCAGTTTCTGTGTGGGAACTTAGGCCCAGCCACACATCACACCCCGAGGGCCAGGAACCCTTCCAGGCTTCCAGGCTCAAGGAAACTCTCTCTTGACTTAGGGCTCCAGGAAACAATACTTTCCAGAACTCTTTCGCGGGAAATACACTTCCTCTGCATGCCTTCGAGAGCACACGATCGACGAGGATCGTGTGTAGCGGCGTCTGCTCCACACCACCAAGGGATATATTCCTCTTCCTTGGAAAAATAACGCCTTAAGAAGCTTAAATGAAAATTATTCTTTAAATTATTAACCAACATATAAACAAAAAAAAATGAGGCTGCTTTTCTACCAAATGAATACTAAAAGTTTATAAAAATTTATTAAACAGGTTATATTTTAGATGGTTCAAAAATAATTTTAAAATTAAAATCATCATATCATTAAGTTTTACTATTTCTATCCTATATTTATAGAATCTAGTCTCACCAAATGCGTTATAGGAAGAAATATCTCTTCCTAAATAGCCGTACAAAACTTACTTTTAGCAAAACTTTATTTGTTAGACAAGATACAACCTAATATAATTTATTTTAAAATTTATATTCCCTAATCACACCTAATGTACTCGAGACAAATTTTTGCAATACATTACACGAATTCTTATTATCATATGGAAATGATTTAGGCTTATATAGGGTGCAATAAGGAATTATTAAGTCGTATATGCATATGCCAAGAGCCATAAAATAAGAAATATAGGAGTTTTCAATGGTGCCAAATTATTCTCCCTGCTTTAATATTCCTCATATTTAAATCTTTAAATAAAATAAGTGGGAAACATTAAATATGAAGTCCAAACCCTGTTGCAACATTATCCGAAAAATAATGCCTAAATCTTCTCCTATATTACCTCTCGGAATGATTTGGCTGTTATTATCGTGACGTGCCGTCTGCATGCAAATGTCATACATAATACATATTATATTGTTGACTGCCTAAAAGCTCAGAAAGACAATCGATAAATTAAATTAGTCCCCATCTCTTGTAGTCAGAATTTTCCCAGTAAGAGCACTTTTTTTTTTTTTTTTTTTTTTTAAATTATATCCAACGTTAGACCATTTCGAAAAGTTGTTTTTTAACAATTTTTAGTGCAAGGGAACAGAATAAAAAATCTAACTATCCCAGCCACGACTCAAACCTTGATCTCTCTTTCCGGGCAGGTGCGTAACTATTTACGCTACTGAGACAAGCCTGATAATTAATTAAATTCCCCGCACTAGTGTCAAGAGTCCTGGCTGGGACAACTAGATTTTTTATTCGGTTCACTTACACAAAAAATTGTTACAATTTACGTGGGATTAAATACCACAATATTTAAGTTGTTTTTTTACATCACGTGATGGCTTCTTCACGGTTAAACGGAAACATTATTCAAAAACAACCTGAAACATATTCTCTATGAACATCATCATCACATGAAGTGTGATAGCTCGGAAAAAAGTTACTTTACTACACAGTCAAGCCTGGAATAAGTCTCGATAAATATTTCTGGAGACCAAGGAAGCCTATGTGAATATTCAAAGTTCTTTGCATTTAAAATTTCGTGATACCATAAAAAATGCGAGCTAAAAGCGATAAATAATATAAAATTGAGATACACGAACTCCCCCTCTTACATATGAGATGAAGAGAATAAAACAAATGGATGCATAGCAATTTAAGGCTTTAAAGAAATTGCAAAAACCCTACTTTGATTTTCTCTATTTAATATTATTACGATAATTCATTACGGTTGATTTGTGCTTAATGGTATTTGGTTTAATCAAAGGTAAAAAAACTAAGTTAAAGCATGCGTACAAGCTGCTGTCAAACTTTCTTTTTTTTTTTAAATGGCGTGTCAACCTTTGCTCATTAACGCCAGGGAGATATTTTATAGAAGCAGGAAGATATTTTCAAGAAGAACCTCTTGACAATAAGTCATGGTGGGGTATAAACAATTGTTAATGCGAATAGTTATTATGTGGATGAACATAGTAATTTCTATTATTTTTGGACATAGAATGGAAAAGAAGCATACAGAAAATGCATCTAGATAAGATTTCATAGCCTGCCCTCTTTCAGAATGTTCATTACAGAGTCGATGACTTTATCGACATCCAATAGAACTTCGTCGAGAGTCCTATTTAAGTTATATTTTTTCCTTGTTTCTTTATATTTAAGGCACTCTGTAAATATATGTTTGATTGTAAGAAGTTGTCCACAGACCTCACAAATGGGTGGGTTATCCTTTGCCATTATATAGCCATGAGTAAGTCTTGCGTGTCTTATTCTTAGTCTGGCTAATACCACTTCTCTCTTACGGTCAGTTGACATGGAACTGGACCATACCCTCGGAGTATATTTTACCTCGCGTAACTTGTTGTCTCTGGTTGACCACCATATATTTTCCCACTTATTAAGTACTAATCTTTTAACTAGCGCTTCTACGTTTGTTTTGCCTAAAATAACTTACATGTAAGCACATTTAGCTATTACTTTAACACCTAAAGAATTGAATTAAAAGTTTTAAAGGTACCATAGGAACATTTGTGATACATGATGAACTAACTATCGAGTGCTCATTCCAAATATTGCCTCGAATCAGGATTTAAAGAAAATTTTCAAAAGAATTAGGCAGAAGACTGAGTGGTAAGACCGAGTTAGCCAGAAGGCTAGTGGTTGGTCCTCAGTGAGGACGGAATTGTCCTGGAAGAACTTCCCGAGGGTATGAGCTACTGCCATGAGCCTTACTCGAGGAAGCCATGAGCGAACTATCCCCCTTCGACAATCGGTTTAGACTCATTACGGAAGCTGTCAGCAAAATAGCGCCTCCGAGGTGGAGGAAGAAGAGGTGAGAGTTGCCAGAGAGGACAGGTGGCTCGCTCCCACGGGTATAAACTCCACGTCTGGAGCAGAGAGAGGGCTCTGTACTTCCCAACAGACTTGCACTTTGGCGAGGTGGGTGGGTGGGTCGCCTCCCACATCGAGTGGGTGCAAACTCCGAGTAACACCCACGCCAATTACCGCCATGTGTCAAGTGCTCATCAAATCTCCACCACCAAGCCATGATTATTGTGGTATTTCACCTGCGAACTCTTATCAAAACATCCAACGACGCATTTATGACCATTTCTTAGTAAACCTACAAAATTATTTTATGCAAGAATTATTTTATTGGTTCATTCATTTAAAAAATAAAAATAAAATATTAGACGTTTTCATGCCAAAGGATTCCTTAATTAAATTCAATCATTAATTTAATTTTATAAAACTTTACAATACTTTCTATCTGTAACAAAACATACTTTAATAAAAGCAAAGTGAAATTAATATTAAAATATTATTCTCTTGATATACCATATATTAAAATATAAAGGTTAAAAAAAAATTGGCTAAAATAAAATATGTTTAACAATAGTTTTTATTTTTTATTTTTACAACAAGAGTAAAAAAAAAGGAGCTGCGTAAGCTGAGCATAATTGTAAAGCTAAATTTAAGATGGAGATATACAAAGATTTACTGCGAAGGAAATTCAATTTACAAGTCGGCGATAAATTGAATAAATTAAATTGAAATTAATAATGGATGGTTTGAGTTGTAGTTTTAATCCAAACACAGGAAGAATTCACTTAGCTGAGAAATTCTTCACCATCGCGCTTGATAAATATTTTTATTTCCATGTCAGGCTTACACACATATCCAAATCTTTCAATAACAACCACTTTCTTTTGCCTGATTTTGCTCCCGAGAATCATTTAGGCTTTACATTTAATGTTTAAACGTTTTCATATATATATTCGTGACGTGCCGTCTGCATGCAAATGTCATACATAATACATATTATATTGTTGACTGCCTAAAAGCTCAGAAAGACAATCGATAAATTAAATTAGTCCCCATCTCTTGTAGTCAGAATTTTCCCAGTAAGAGCACTTTTTTTTTTTTTTTTTTTTTTTTTTTTTTTTTTTTTTTTTTTTTTTTTTTTTTTTTTTTTTTTTTTTTTTNTATATATATATATATATATATATATATATATATATATATATATATATATATATATATATATATATATATATATATATATATATATATATATATATATATATATATATATATATATATATATATATATATATATATATATTATGTCAATTTTCCCTTTGAAAAAAAACAAACAAAAAACGAATAATTATGCTCCTTAGAATTTAAAGTTAGGTTAGATATAAATAGTTAGGTATTTGGTTCTGTATAAAATGTTAGGCATTGTCAAGTATATTTTGTTAGGGTTTGGTTCTGTTTATAGATTGTTTGGTATCTTGTTCGGCAGGTGAGGTGCAGATAAATTCCCACTCTTAAATGTATTTGTGCTTTGTAAACTCTTAAAATCTTTTACAAGTAACAATCTGTTGGAACTAACTGCACGAAACTAAATATAGAGTTCGCTGAGTCGAAAAGAACTGTTTTTTAATAAGACTCGAAGTTTCAAATGGAATGTCTCGTTCAATGGCCTACATTAAATCATCAATGAATTGATCTTTTCTTTTTAAGTAACATCAAAAATCTCATTGCGATTAAGTGTAGCAATCTTGGGTGCCACCAAGCCTTCCGACATCCAAAGAATCCAGTCCTTTCAATCCAAAGAATAATTACTTATGCTCCCAATTGCGTATCCAATTCCTCCCTTCACCGCGATTTTAATAGCCCTTTCATTCCAAATCTCATTCCTTCCCGCCATATCATCCTAATTAACTAGAATAGACCCTGTTATCTAACTTCAACCCCTACAACCCTCTAGGTCGACTCAAACGAAGATGTCCAAGTGACTTCCTTGTAACATGATTATAATTTAATGTGATATTGGTGTCATTAATTACCTATTCTCCCCTTGCCATTGCCATTTTTTTTTTTTTTTTTTAGTTCATTGTAATTGTAATGAAATTACAAAAATTTGTTTATGTAAAAAGAAATGTAATAAATATATGTGTGAAATAAAGTCAAGAACGTTGCCCATAGATCTTTAATACAAACATAAGCACACATACAAAAGTGGGTCAGAAATATAATTTAAAACATACAATAAATTTGGCATATATAATCTCAAAAGCTACGCTTAGTTGAAATCACAAGCGCAAAATATATGAGAAAATGTAGAACGTCGTTGAAAATATAATAGCGATTAATCAAATCATCAGCTGTTATGTATTCCTCCTACGTAAAAGCTGATGATTTGGCTGATTCAGTAGAGTCTCGTTACTGTCATTAGTGGGCTGATTCAATTTTTTTTCGAATTTCTGAGGAAGTGTATAGCATTTAGAGAATTAAGTCTTCACTTCCCGAAGAAAGGGCTTATAATTCCTCCAAAAGAAAAGTCCATCCAGGAGTTTCCAGGAGGAATTGAAATTCTTACATAAGATTGTTTTAAATAAGATTATATAACGATATTTGATATATAATTGTTGATGTAAATGTTGAGATGACTATTATCACTCCCCTATCGTAGTTAAATTCGTAAATGCCTTCCCCTAGAAGCATTTTACATAAAAATTTCATTGAACACCCTGGAAAGCAATTGCGGTTTTAAGTTTATCGTGTTCTATAAAGTTTTTGTAACTCAAATAACAACAAAGGTTAATATATTTTGGTTTGCTACTAAATCCTCTTCCTTTTACCGCATGTAATTTCAACTAAAAATAAATTCTTACAAAATTTTGAAATAGGAAGACCATTAGAATTCTGTGTAATAAAAATAAAGAGCATCCAACTATCAGTATTAATTTCATTCGTAAATATATTTTTCAGTATGTTTTATTTCATATAAAAAGAAAGTTATAAATTCACACATTAAGCCTTTTTAGTTTTATAATTTTTTTTATCTATACTAATAATCAAGATTTATTACTAAATCAATCTGACGAACGTGGGTTTCCTTTAAACCCACGTTCGTCAGATTGATAGAAGTCTAAATATCGAATTATTTTTATCCGGCTGGTGATAGTATGTATCTAGTCATCTAGAGGGCATACTAAATACATGCTCTGACAGAACTTTCTCTCTGGCTGCTAGCGAACGGCTTTTCCCGAATTTACCCGAATTTTCTATTAACGGCTTTTCAAATTTACCTGAATTTTCTATTAATGAAAGACCCTGAATAGCTCTTCCATTTTGTGTACAAAAGAAAAGAGTATTTTTTTAACTTGGAATACAATACTAAAACAAAACATGTCAACAAACAACAGTCTAACGTGATTTATAGTTTAATTTCAATTGGTTATTATATATATATATA
>KZ806969.1:350656-421174 GCA_000696205.2 Oncopeltus fasciatus | reverse complement strand
TATATATATATAAAGTAAATAATTTACTGATGAGAAATATGATGTAATGTTATCATATTATTGGTGTCGGGTTAGCTAAGGTTTTTGTTTCACAATCCTGGCTTTGCGGGTTCGAATCCCGCCTTGGGCAGGCTTTTACTTAGAAATAAAAGACTGGCCAGAGACCACTCTCATGATCCACACGACCCAGGGTCAAAGGTGGAGGGGAGGGGGCAAAAACCCATAGTAATAGATGATTGCACCCTTCTCTTATGCACCTCATCCCCAGCTTTTCAAAAGCTCTTTCCCATAAATTCCCAATACTTTTTTTTAGAATTTTAGAATTTAAGATCTTTGAACGGTAAGGCCAGTTAGGGATTAGGTAGAACAGCTCGTTACCCAAAGAAATGGAGAAATAGGTAAAGGATCACAAAACGCTCAGACCATGCTCGATGGAAATTGGAAGATTATTCTTGATTCTTACGGTAAAGAGAGAAATCATACAAGAAAAAGGATTATAGTGAGTTTTTTGTAAATAATTATCCTTGACAATGCCATGAGTCATTATTTCTATTTACCTATCCTAATAGAATAAATAAAACCAATGGATATCCTCGTTGGAATTATTTTTGTGTCATTCTCTCCATACATAAAATTTTAAATGAATTTCTCATAAAACATGAGAGTGGACAAATTTGAGTCAACATGGATTAGAACCAACATGATGCTTAAAAACAATGCGTCTCTGTCTGACCCTCGCATTCAATAGGCCAGAGGCTCCTGCCATTAATGACGTACAGGAGGCCTAAAAAGACCTTGATAAAACAGGGGAAGCAGATAGTGCAAAAACTTGCATAAAGCAGGGGGGGGGGGGTATGAAATTTCAGCTGTAAATTAGGACGAAAGAAGGGGGCAGGGGCTGGACAGTGAAAGAGCGGAGGTCTATGAATTTTTCAGGTGGGATTTTCACTGTTCCACCCCTAGTTAACATTAATGAAGTTTGTACTGAACGACAGCGGAAATCTTCTTCAACGGCAGATTTCAGCCGTCCGTAATTAGCTACCAACACAAACCCCGGAGAGATTAATAATACAGCCTCTTGATTTCAGTCAATAGCCGTCACTCGGAATAAATGTCTCTTTAGGGAGGAATAATGAAGTATGCATTTAATATGCTCCGAGCACTCCTCGTGCAGTCCTAGAATGATACTCCAAGTCTTCCAGCAGGCAAGGCATCTCTGGGAATTAGAGTTATCCAGGATCTTTCATTGATAGAAAGTTCGGGAAAAGCCGTTCGCTAGCAGCCAGAGAGAAAGCTCTGTCAGAGTATGTATTTAGTATGCCCTCTAGATGACTAGATACATACTATTACCAGCCGGATAAAAATAATACTATTCACAATTTTAAAATAATATGCAAAAAGGGATGTTTTTAATAAAATATAAAATTCTGCAGTTTGAGAAATGTTTAAGTAGATTTCTCGAAGCTTTCCTTAGCTTCCGGAAGTTGACAATTTAATTTATATTGATTATCACAATTTTTTTGTGACAAAGAAAGATTATGTCAAGTTCTAAAAGACTAGAAGAAGGTTAATCAGTTCAGAAATATTCCAGAGAGGTTACGAGTTTAGCGTTACTGTCACATATGAATTGAAGGAAAATAGATTAATTACGAAATATAAAGAGATACTGGAATTTTTGCGATTAAATATATTCCATATCAGTCAAATATTTGAAGGTTGTTCAAGTTCCTCGTCAGCTACGTACAAAAACATATATATTTTGAACATTCATATCTTGAATTTGTTTTTCTCCACAACAAGTTTGAGCTTTTTTCGTTTTTAAATTACCATATTTAGGAACACTAGGTCGAAGATGTACCACCCCCTTTCAGTCATAAAGCTCAAGATACTTCGAAGTCTTTGTTATATTTATGTACGTATTCACTATGTCTTTCGTTTTATTAATAACTGAAAACTATTAATAACTAATTTAATTCCCCGGCTTTGAAGTTATTAAATGTTTCAATTGAAAAATTGAATGATAGTAAATGAATCCCTAATATTAATATTCAACTAACCTAATATATTGTTTTCGTAATATTTTTCGTAGAAATATAAATATTATTACTGGGTTATAAGTATCATTTATTACGAAAGATTAAAAATTAATGATATTTTGAATAGAATCAAAAGCAAAATTAGAAGCAAATAAAGTACAATTTATAATAATAGATCCCATAATTGCTAATTATTTCTACATTAATTAAAAGAGAGAAATATATTCTAATAACAATAATTTTACATGTAGCGAGAAATGCTATTAATGTTTGATAGCAAATAAGAAATAAAAAACCATCAGTGTTTGTTATTCAAAGAGGTCTGTGCCACAAATGGCTTCTTATATCACACTCAAGTAGGGAGTTGAGCTATTGAATAACAAATAGGACTCTACAAAAAATCGGAAATATTGATTTTCCCTGGTCGCCATCATTAGACATGACCGTCAATTGTTCTAATCAACTCTCAACTCAAACCAAAAATTATATTTTATCTTGTTTTATTTACAACCGCACTTCCTTGAACTATTACAATTTAAAAAAAAAACTAATTAGATTATTTTTTCACCATTCTAATCCATTAATAAATAAAATAACATCATTTTAGAACAGACTTCATCGTATGTATGCTGAAAAGGAAATTGATTATATGTAGCAAGGCAGGCTCTCGAACACAAAACCATAATTAAATCGAAAAATTATAAAATATAATACGTGTCAAATTTAATTTCCATTGTTAAAATAAGCTCTAATATCGTATTTAGTTTCATTATTATATGATCCAGGATCGGAGAGAGACAAACCCAGACTACGCGGACTTTGACTCTGAAAGCGAAGGACTTTCGAAAGCATACGTAATTCTAGTTTCTAAATAGGTTCTGTAACATCTGTACTTATCGAATTTGGTAATCGTTATTAAATGAAACCAGAAACAGGAGAAAGCAGCAGTTTAACTTTTGCGAGCGGTTAAATCGGTAACTGAATTTAAGAAGATTTTTTGTAAATATGATAGAAATATATTTCACAGGATACAGCCCCATTAAATTTAGGGAGGAAAAAAAGTGTATATTAAAGATATGTGAGGAGGACTTACTTTTTTTTCTCTCGCTACGAACAGATTGTTAAAAGCATAAGAACACAATGGTTGGGTGGTGGGGGGGGGGGGAGAGGAAAGAAAGGTGTCTTTCGTTTGGTTTCACATCACAGGGATGAATGCCTACAAAAGGAAGGGCGGATAACTTCATTTTACTCTACCCTATCTGAGGGTTGTGTCGGCCTATCCGGAGACATCAGCCGAATAGGGAGAGAATGACAAATATGCTGAAGAAAAGATCAAAGGGATGGTAGAAATAATCATGAAACAGAAAAAATAAGAGGACAGACGAAGAAAGAGCTGTATGGAAGAGAGTAAGCCACCTGTTCATATTCCGGCGGCTAGGGGTGAGTTTTTAATACCATTAGGAATTACTCAAGCTTAAAGTCAACAAATTTTTTCCCCTCTCCCCTGCCCAGTAGGTTTTTATTATTATTTTGGATTCAACTTTTCTTCCAAGTTAAGAAAAACTTTCAAATGAAAAATATTAAGTTCATTACTTATTTTCTTATGAAAAAACACTGAGATCCATTTCATTAAGACAATAAAATCAAGTACTAGCCAATTTACGAAAATGTTTATAACTTGAACATTTTAGTTCAAATTACATTTTAGTAATTATTAGAAAAAAAAAATTATTCTTTAATAAATCTCATAATTTTAGCTACATAAATATAAATATTTTTATACTTATATTTTGAACTGATCAGTGTTCAATGAGATGAATTCAATTATGTAAAAAAAGAAAAAAATAATAATAATAATCTTAAAACAGTTTGTAAAATACACAAAAAATTTATTTAGTGGGTTTAATATCATTTGGATTTAATAATAAAAGCGAATTCAGAGTTACGATCATGGCGTAAGAACTTTCATAAATTCTGAAATATGATCATATAATCAGGGAAATGTAAATATTATGTATATATTATTACTACAGTGTAATCAAGAAATGAATGACGAAAATATTTAGAACTGATCACATATTGGCTAAAATCAGACAGTGACGGATTCGTCCACCACCGGTCCCAAACTTTAAATTGACTTCTGAATTAATTTAATGATATAAATGTAAATCTCATTGCAAAGTTTTTATATAAATAGATAAACGCTTTAAGTAGTTGACATAACTAAAGTCATTATGGTATTCCTTCACTCTTTGTTAAATTTTGCTAAATAACGAATTCAGTCTTTCATTCGATATTTCTAATATACATAATATTTATGTTGATAAATTTTATATTTATAAAAATAATACGCTAAATTGTATGAGGAAAAAGAATTGCGGCTTCTAGGTGAAAAAATGAAAATTTACGGTTGAGGTAAACCTCCACTGGAAACAATTCACTTCCGTTATGTAATTCCTAAAAAAAGTTGTTTTTTATCTATAACAAGTCTGTGCTGAGTTTTATCTCTTCAAATTAAATTATATTTAATATGACCGCTATAGCGAAAAAGAAAAATAATTTACTTACACTTGATATTTCAGGTAATACCCCACCCCTAATCGTCCTGCTTTTGCACAATAATCTAGCTTTTCTTTTTGCATTTGCGTGCCAAATTTCATTAAGTAAACTGAAAATTGTATGTTAATTTAAATTTTAGGGATCACCAATTTTTTTTATCTTGTAGGTTGGATCAGAGAAAAAACCCCCCAAAAAAATCCTAATATCTGTCGTGATGACAACCTCAAAAGCTAAATTAATCCAAAATTCGCTAAAACTGATTAATTTACGAAACACCCACAGCAGTTAATTATATATCGCTCACACATGACTCATTTTTATTTTGAAAAAAAAAATTCTGGTGGCTTCTAAAGCGCTCCATATTATGTGTCCAACTCTACCCTTCAAAGACCTTATCTCCACTTGCTTCAAGCTCTTCCATAGTAAACTCCAATTTCATCCCAATCCAGATGCCCAATCCCTGACGTCGGACTACAATCCTCACAATTCTCCCCGGCGACTAAAACGGAGATGGCCTTGCGACCTCCTGGGACTTAATGATGATTATTTATTTTATTGTTATTTTTAATTTTTTTATTAATTTTATTTGTTCATTTTTATACAAATATATTTTTATTTATTACACATATTACTCATCAAATTACAAGATGTTAACTAACAGAATGTAATAAATAAAGATTTATAAATAATAATAAAAATTATGAGTGAAAAATCTTTAGTGCCTTCTAGATTCGCTGACACAGATATTTCCTACACAATGGCAGAAGTTTGACAATGAAAGAGAGGGGGAAACTTCCTCGAGAATTCTCCATTTACTTAAGCGTACGTACGAACTAATTCATGATTTACTCTTGTCGGAGGCTGGTTCCCAGAAAGAATGAAGTACTAAATGTGAACTTTGAAGGTAAGTATGTGTAAGTATGAACGGCAGTACGCGGGTTTCATTTGCCGGCCCTTTTGTCATTCTTCCAGGAGGTTCCCTGCCCTTGAAAGGGATTCGCCACAGAGAATAGCTTAGATTACAGGGCCTATCCGCCCCCTTCTCCCAGGGAAAAAGTCCAGCTTCAACTTTACCTAGCACTACACATAAAATTAATTAAGCAGCGGATATAAAAGCAGCGAGATACGGTGGACAAGGCTTAGCTTTCAGACCGTACATGGAAATGTGGACATACTCAGAATGGGACCTGTTAATAAATTAATACTTTGTCCTTCAGGGACATTCTCTCTTGGAACCACTCCTTCAGTAAAAGCAAATTACTACTTCCAGGGTAAAAACATATAATTAGTTATATTTATAATATTATAAACAAAAAAATGAGAATAGAGTTCTTAAATTTAACACTCTCATAAAAAATAATTTATAACATAAACAGTCAACTTACATATTATATAATGAATTTAATGATATTTATAGGATTTTTCGAATATTTAATTAGTTTTAAAAATTACATTTTTATGAAAAAATTGAAAAAAATTATAACGACTATTATATTTTTCCTAAACAATGGGATAATAAACTGCAACTAAATTAATGTTTATAAATGAAAAGAAAAAGTAAATAACGAGAGTCAATAAATAGCTAGACAATGTCAGCTCCTTCGAGTTTAAGACGATGTATTCGTATTTCTCGTGGGTTAGGCTCTCGCTAGTGTAGAGGGAGTTTAATGAGACATCTAGCTAGTCCTGGTGGTGCACGTGGTAGCATTCGTGCCCGGAAAGCAGGAGATCTAGGTTCGAATCCTGGCTGGGACAGATAGATTTTTTTATTCTACTCCCTCTCATTAATTATTTAGAATTTAAAAAAAAAATCAGCCATTAGAAAACCAGTTATACTCGTACGTAACGCCATAAAAGTTAGAATTTCCGCTGTATAAATTGTACCTCGGCACGACCAAGGTTATTTAGTTGATGGAAGGTAAGCCATTAGTAGGCAGCTGCAGAAGACAAGAAGATTTGCGGGGGATAGACGGTAAAAGTGTACGGTGGAGGAGAGGTTGCGTGGATGGATACATGGATAAATACTTGAATACACCCCACTTGGGCTACTCATCTGAGAGGTTTAATGTTTCAGACGCCTGAACAAGTGGACAGAGACCCTGGTCAAAGGACCTCGTGTGGAGAGCCGATGTCAAACTGTCTGCTTTTACACTCTTTATAGACAGTTATTCTTTCATTAGCATTGTCCGTCACCGCGCTGCACGCTTCCTTGCCTCTCATTACTGGAACAATGAATTAAAAAAAAAAAACCTCAGTAATTCAGTAATAAGGCTTTCTCCACTCTCTTTTTTTTTTTGAGACGAGTGGAGGGGATGGCACAATTATCTACATGCGGCGCTAATAAAAAATACAAATATTAAACTCAAACAGAATGGAAAAAAACAAAGAACATGTGAGCGAATTTTCTCATGAGCGAATTTCCTCCAATTTAATCCCTTGTAATCAGGAACCAAAATAATTTTGATTCCTCCATTGTATTCCTTGTCACTTTGAAACAATTTATTCAATAGGTGACAGTGTATAGTAACAGTGCTGATTGAGAAAATGTTAAAATAACTTTGATTTTATAGTTAAATTTTAACTTTTTATTATTAGATTAATAATTAAGAATTTACATCCAATTTTTTCTGTAAAACACTGTAAACCATTTATTCCAAAGATATGATTTTGCCCATTAATGAACTCATCTTTTCTTTTAATGATCTAAAATACTTTCCTATTTGTACTGAAATGCTGTAGGAAATAAATCTTAAAACTTCCACCGACTTCCTTCATATAGTACTGTAGTACATATAATATTTTAATAATAATAACTATAAAGATAGTAACAACCAATATATTAAGAAACTCTGAATTTGACCTACCTTCAAACCCTTCAATATTAAAAATCTAATTTGGTTTCTCTAACAGTCCAAGAGAGATCTTGCACTTCTCCATAAATTACACATTAAGTTACCACTTCAATTGTTAATTAATACAATTAAGTATTTTATTTGTTTATATTTTAATAGGTTTATGTAATATAGTTAGTTGATAAAATAGGTATAAACCTGTCTTTTTTTAAAAGATAGTAGCATTATACTGGCCATGTACACATTGATATAGATAGAGGGTAGGTTACATTAGTTAGGTTATAAATTGATATGCTGATGTACTAGGCTCAGCTGTAGCTATTGACTTATTAGTCTTGATAATTTCACTCAAGTTTCAAAATATTAATTAAAAATTTATAGATAACTTATATATGATGAATAGTAAATACTTCATAATAGTTTTAACGATTTTATGATTATTAATATATGAAAATTGTAAAACATAGTTTGTGTGTTCTTTCAGCCTTGATAAAAAGAAAATATATTCTCGGAATATTGGTCTAGACTAAATTGTTTGACTTAAATCATCAATAACCTAGAAACTATCTGATAACCCGGTCGATAACTCCTACATAAAATATACATACATACATTTTCCTATAATTCGCTCTATAGCGGCCAAATTATTAAAATAAAAAGGTAAAATTAGATATTTAAGCTTTGCATTGCAAACCGTATTAAGCAATATATACACATACATATATACAAATTTTGTAAACGTACCGCAAAACATTTCCCTAGCTAGGTATAGTAGTATAAGTCTAGTACTAGATTGTGCACCATTGATTACCTCAAGAGAAATCTGCTCCGAAACACAAAGGAAACCTCTTT
The DNA here is from genome assembly GCA_000696205.2 of Oncopeltus fasciatus. Lineage (NCBI taxonomy): Eukaryota > Metazoa > Arthropoda > Insecta > Hemiptera > Lygaeidae > Oncopeltus > Oncopeltus fasciatus. The sequence continues at coordinate 412,875 of KZ806969.1, read as the reverse complement.
GGAATGCCGATAAGGATGCAGACATAATTGAAGAGGTCAGGCGCGCTAAGACGGGACAAGTCGTCCACTTAATGACATGAATATTAATCGGATTGAGTTGTTTTCCCATCAAAGAGCAACCGACCAGACGCCATGTAGCTAGCTGATTGTTAACTGCGGCGAATAGAGGTCGCCCTATTACTTATCACGACATCAAATACCGTTACACTGGCCAATTTCTCAACTGTAATAATGTAATCCTTATGTAACCATTAGCGAACACTCTAAGGAGTAATAATAATTCCTTTTTGGTATCAATTATCTTCATACCCGTTGTATGCTTTTCGTATAGAGACAACACAGACCCAGTGATAGAGATTTATTCCAAACGAATAATTGATACATCTACTAATGTATAGTATTTTTCTTAATAACTCGTTATTAATTGCAAATTTCATTCATCATATTGAGTGGGAATATGATTCGATTCATTTCTCGGTTCTAAATATTGTCTTCTAAAGAACGGAACTAGAGATGAAAAGTTCTATACTTCTCAGCAGATAAAAGTTCACTCGCACGGAGTATTTATGTGCCAGGAATATAAAGTAAAGGGTGAAACTGGTACATATCTCAAAAATCTTTCGAGAAAATTAAATATTATACCGGTATTTCTAAAATAATTGTATCTATATATCTATAATATTTTAGAATCTTATGTATTATATCTTAATAAAAATATTAATAATACGAGGAATTATATATAAAAAAAGTGATACTCACACATGACTTCCAGAGAGATGGTTTGCCGCATAGGGTCTTCATTTCGAGACGTCATGATTTCGTTGGTGGCCTCGCAGCTAAGACTCTGTTCGTTCTCGAACCTCGTTGCAGTGAAGGAGAGTCTGCTCGTCGTATCGAATGTTCCGTCTCCCTGTGGGGTAAAAAATCTATAAGCAATTCTCAAGTGTATAACAATATCTACTTTGCAGAGAATGTGGCATTTCTCCTGTAACCGGGGATCGAAGGAAAAAGTGATTTTATCGGGGTTCCTTTTCAGATATTGTGGAAAATTAACAACCACTCATGAACGTGAGGAATAATTATTTTCCGAAATCAATGTTTCCGCATTGGCTATAGCCATTTAAAAAATAAATTTAGTAATAAATCCAGGATTTTCAAGGATAAGTGGTTCAATTGTCATGGCACTGGAATCCTGAGTCAAAGGTCCCAGGTCGAATGCTCACAGTGCACAATTAGTATTTATTTCTGTGCTTCTGGTTTTAATGACCCGGAGAATACCTGGTAGTCCTCCAGGGAATATCCAGGCCTGGTTGGGTACAATCTTCGTTGAATGGGTAAAACAATCTGGTGGTCATGTGGGTGACCACACACCCCTCTCCTAGCGAGCTGCGGACACAATTCGTCCTAACTTGTTACCTCCCTATGTCTCTGTGACCAGAATGCAGGACTGTCTATCGTTCTTTCTTTTTTTTTCCTTCGACAAGAGAAGTATAAACATCTAATATAATTTCAGCTAATGAGGTAATAACTATAACACTACTGAGCTACAATCAGCTCCGGCTTCTATGAGTGGTTTTTAATTTTTTGTTTATAATACATCTTATAATTTATGCCGAAACGTTAATAACATTAAATAATTTAAGAGGTATTTATTTTACTGCATGCCTGAAAGCCAGCAGAGATCCTTGCTATGGGGCATGAAGTCATTGGCAAGAACTTACAAGAAAAATCAGCCAAAGTCAGAATTTACAAATCTCGGGCAAAAAGGGACATCTAAGGTAACGAGGTCGCAGATACATTTTGGCGAGGAAAGTAGCGGAGGACAAAATGCTTGGTTAAGACCTTCTTGCATAGCATCTACAACTTTCTTTCAGGAAATGATTTGCTAATTGCGAACTAAGGGAATTGAAACCTGCTCGGAAAAAAAATAAAGGGCTCAAACACTCAACAATTCACTGAATTCTGCGAAAAGAAAACCAAGAATTATCTTAGCCTTCCACGGAAGGAGCTAAGCTTCTACTTAAAAGTGAAACTAAACCTTTGACCCTTGAACACCATCTAAGGAAGATGGGATTTGTAGAGGACTCTATTCTCAGAGTGATCTTAGAGCATGAAGATAATTCATTACATAATTGGCTCATATACAAAGCTCTCTTCTACAGCATATATCAGCCTTCATTCATTTTCAAGTGACAAAAGCTGCTCTTGAATAAATGAATCTTAGGAGTGATACAACAAAAGATATTTGTCGTTCGCAGTTGGAATATTCTCTGCCCCTTATCGAATAATAATGTTATAAAATAACTGAAAACCGAATACTGACAAAATTTCTAAGAATCAACACACTTTTAACTAAAATAATATATAAGAAAGAAATTCTTTTTTTTTTTTTTATAACAAGGAAATCCAACAGCAAGTAGATTTTACGTGGGTATAAATCCTGATAGAGGTCAATGGTATCATCACTAGGAGGACGGAACTCTATTAAGTAAATAAAATTTAAATATTTACACATCATAAGACTAAATGTTTAATTAATATTATGAGCTAATTAAAGAATAAGTTAGTTTAACAGGAGCTGTGTAAGAAGAGTGTTCCCTCTTATTGTCTAACTTAGCTGTTGAATTATATCATTAAAAATCAGGAAAAAGACTGGAAGAGACATAATTTAAATACCAAATCTACTTGTCCGCATGGTAGACATTTCTTTTAAATTTCATTTTCAGGTTGGCCTGCCTTGAAATTCAAAACCAAAATTTTTAAGGGTGAGTTATAAATTTGTTTTTTCTGGTAATTTTTCTACTTTCGAAGAAAAAAACTAAAAACTTTGGCCGAATAATGCCTAAAATACCGCCACAATAAAGAAATAGAGGTTATTTTAAATTATAAATAATGACTATGACTTATTGTATATAGTTTTCAATAAATATATTTAACTTTAACTCTAGGTGAAAATTATTTCACTAATATGTAAGAAAATAACAGAAAAAAAAAGTGGCTTTTATAAATATTAATTTAGTTGTGGTGTATCATCCCAAGTAAAATTTAAACAATTAATGCGAGGGAATAGAATAAAAAATCTATCTGTCCCAACCAGGACTCGAACCTGGATCTCCTGCTTTCCAGGCCAGTGTCTTGGGAATTTAATAAGTTATATGGCTCGTCACGGCGGTGTAATGGAAACATACCGGCCCGGAAAGCAGGAGATCCAAGTTCGAGTCCTGGCTGGGACAGATAGATTTTTTATTCTATTTCCTCTCAATAATTGTCTAATCACTGACTCTTTAAACATCCTTTTCTGGCCTTGAATCAACTGTTATTGTATTTCCTGTGTCAGCAGTTGATAAAATAAATAACCCTTTAACGGCATTTGACTCATTTTCGTAATATGTTTTAAAATTACCATCAACATGCAGAACTCATTCTCCAATAGTTGACGATTGTTTAACGTATGAGAATTAGTTAAATTTAAAAGAAGATTTTTTATTCTATTCCCTTGCATTAATTGTTTAAAAGTAGCTTTTATTTATTCTTAACATATAACGGACCTAATGAATTCATCAGAAGGTTTGTATTTTTTCCCATATATTTGAATTTACAGAGATGATTTTGAGGTTAAAAAGTTATATTTGAAGCAAATTTATGAATTTGGTTCAAGTACAATTAGGAAGCCGATATTCAACTAATAACCAAATTTCATTTATATTTTTTACATTAGAGTTTCATGATCATATCCTTTTTAATGCTAAAAATCTATTTCATCAGTCAATTCTCATCATTTCATAAAAGAAATACAGTAAGAAACTCAAAAGTACAGTTAACAATAAAAATTTAGCAGTGTTTCGCTTATATAACAGCTCTAGTGAGCTGTTTAATCTATTAATTTTATATGATAGTTCTCAAGACGGAATGACCATTTTTTTCCCGAAATGTCATCAGAAGATACTTTCTTCTGAACAATAGTTCACTATACCTATTGGACAACTATTGGTTGGGATATTTCTATTCATCATGCGGATGATGTCATTTTGACCCATTTCATCCTAGGTCAAATGGGGGTGAGGAGCGCTGTTTATACAACAACAGAGAAGACTCTCTCTTTAGGCAACCGGCAAGCCTATGGGAGGAGCATTAGTGGTCATTAGCGAGGACAATTTGTAGGAACCCCATCCCAGGGGCGCGTTTCAGGCCGAAATCCATTTCATAAACACGGCCCTGGTATTTGTTGGCGGCGACTAGGTAATGCTCTCCAGCCACTCACCTTTATTGCCCTTCCTCAACCCCCTCACCATTACTTCAGCTGCTATTTTCCCCTGGAAAAGGGGGGACTCCCTCAGCCTTCATTCTTTAGCTGAGTCTAAAAAAGATCCGTCCCATAGAAAGTTACACTTCGTCCCAGCGCCTCATCAGATGGAAAACCATCGCGCGTTAACCATTCTTCTATTCAGAGTACCATCACAAAACAACCCATTATACTTCCTTCGAGGATATATTAAGGAAGGTGTAAATTTAACTTAAAACTCTTTTTGCTGAGCTTCATATTCATAGGTAGCAATAATATTCTGTCAAACAATTATTTACTTAAAAGGAGTCTGCCATTAATTCTGTGCACTTGATACTTCTAAATTCAATTCTCTTGACCATTTATCGAAAGTTCGTTTTAGTCCATTAAAATAACAAAATTAAACAATATTATTAAATATTTATTTAACTTAAAATACATTATAGAAAAAAGTAAAAATAAAAAATTCTACATTCGAGCCCTACATCAGAAAAATATATTTCCAAAAAAATATTTTCCGAAACATCACTCACATCATAAACATTCGATTTATAAATATTTTTCAGTTGATATTTTCTAACAGTTGTGTTTTTTTAGTATTAATATTACGATTTAATTAAATATATCTGTAATTATTTAGTTATTATTGATTAATTAGTCATAATGTTTACATTTCAGACAACATCTAACTAACTGCAAATACTATTTCTTGAACATCTGAAAAGTTCCCCCCTTTCTGACTAACTTCCATTTTATTTTTATGCAGATAAACGTGTGTACCCTGTTCTTAAGGTCGTCAAATTCTAATCCACCCAGGTTTTTATTGATGATATACTTCCGTGATAAAGAATTGACTCTTTTTTATACGTTGTTAATAGAAGACCAACTTCGCTCTCAAATTTAAATTTTTCTTTTAACCCTGAAGCTGATAACCTGAATTAAAGCCCAATAATAATTATAAAAAAACAACCCAGCATATACATAAATACATTTAAAATCCAGAATTAACTACCCTTTTTTTTTTTTTTTTTTTGCAATAAATACGTATAAAACACAGCATAACATATTTCTTGTGGAAAAGGTTGTCTCCTTGCGGTAGACATTTGGAAAGCAGCTAGAGTTTCCTAGGTCGTCCTTTGATCTTTATGAAGGACCCCCGGCGGTCAGCTGTGATAACAGTAAGTAACCCCCTTCCACCACTGGCTTATCCAAGGCTTCGTGAGTTTCGTAGAGACGAGTTCTTCTACAAGTCACTGGATCTTCCAAACAATTAATGCGAGGGAACAGAATAAAAAATCTATCGGTCCTAGCCAGGACTCGAACCTGGATCTCTTGCTTTCCGGGCGAGCGCGTTTTAGTCACTTTCTTTCGAGACACACATCTGATTTAGACATCTCACTGGCGGGGAGTTTAGCAGAACCTCATGGCCTTAAGAAATTTTCTCTAAAAATAACTCAAAATCCCAGTTATTTCATTTTTCTACACAATGTTTCTCCACATGGAATGTAATGTCTAAAATATTCTTTTCTTTTTATATGAAAAAAGTGTCCTAAAACTTTCTTATGTCATTGATTTTCGACTTTGCAACTTGTAATCCACTTATGTTTAATGAGAGAATTCCTTCCTTCGTTTTCTCTTACCACACCTATGTCCAAAATTCTTCGATAGATTGTAAGTATAATTTTCATTCTTTTTTATAAATTTCTCAATAATACCCTATCTTTCATAGATTCCTCTCTTATTACAGCATATAATTTACATCCCAGACAACAAGCATATAACATTAATCTCGTTTACACAGAATGAGGAATATCCCACATCACACATTACCAAAACAAATGTATCAATCAATTATTGAGAGGGAATAGAAAATAAAAAACTATCTGTCCCAGCCAGGAATCGAACCTGGATCTCCTGCTGTCCGGGCCGGTGTACTTTCCAGTTATACTACCAGGAAATTTTCGTGGGATAAAATACCACAACTAAATTAAATATTTACAAATGTATCAATATACTTTAGAAAATGAATGGAAATTCTCAGACTGTTACCAAAGATCCTTTCCAGTTATATTTTTAATTTTTGAAGGAATATAAAATTTCATAGAAGTAAGAATCCCTGAGTTTCACCCTCCATTTTATTCACACATCAATCAATCTGTTGTGATAATTTGGACGCAGTGGAAATCATTTATTGTTTCTTCCCGTCACTACAACAGGAATAAAGTTGGTCTGAGGGGAGTGTAGATGATTACTGTGTACAAGGCGTAGCGCAAAACTCCCCTAAAGGAAGGGCTAAACAGGGATGTTTAACAGCAACTGCCATAACTTCATTCCTTGAAAGAAAGTTTTCTTTCCTCCTTATCCCCGTTTGTAGTAAAGAAATTTCACCCTTCTAACGAGCTACGTCTAGACGTCAAAATAAAATTTAACTTACCTTTCGAATTCTAAGTAAAAATGAATAAACTAAAAAAAAAAGAAGTTTTTTTTTTAGGCCGTTTTCATGAAAAGAAGAAATAACAAATTAGTATTTTTGTATTTTTTTAAAAATACCTCGTCAACTTTAAATATAACTAAACACCGAGTTTTTAGGCCTTGCAAAAAGTTTTATTATAGTAAAAGTTTTTTTTTGTATAATTACACCAAGGAAAATGGTTAAGACATCTTGATGTGATATTCTCAAGATTTCTGCCTTGAAAGAATTGTTTAGGGATACGGCAATGTTATTCACAATTGTAGGCTTCATTAATCTCGTGATTGGAAGGGCGTCATCAGGAACGAAACTCGCGGATTTGATCCCTGCGGGAGGTACATTATAATTAAGGGAGTAAGAAATCTTGGGACGCCAGCTGTGGGTTCAAATCCCGTCCAGTGCAAGCTTTTATCAAAAAATAAAAGCTTACCTTTAGCCATGGATGCTTTGAATGTGGTGGTAACCTGTAGATAGCCCCTCTCTCTCCATGACTCTTTGTTGTTGAGAGGGAGGCTAACACATGAAAAAAATAAAATTACTATAAACCCTTGAAGAAAACACAAGATTTACATCGCCGTAAACCGAATGTAACTAACTACCCTTCCACTTAATGACTGTAGTAGTTACAACAAAATTATCTCGGTAATATCTATTACATCGCCGTAATCCATGTATAACTACCCTTCCACTTATTGACTGTATAAGTAACAACAAAATTATCTTGAACAATTAATGCGAGGGAATAGAACAAAATTATTCAATTCCCTCGCATTAATTGTTTAAAATTTACGTAGGATAATATACCACAACTAAATTAATATTTATAAATCAAAATTATCTCGGTAATATCTAACTGTATGCCGTAAACTGTGTATTACTACCCTTCCACTTAATGACTGTAGTAGTTACAACAAAATTATCTTGGTAATATCTATTACATCGCTGTAAACCATGTATAACTAACTACCTTCCTACTTAATGATTGTAGTAGTTACAACAAAATTATCTCGGTAATATCTATTACATCGCCGTAAACCATGTATAACTACTTTTCCACTTAATGACTATATAAGTAACAACAAAATTATCTTGTAATATCTATTACATCGCCGTAAACCGTGTATAACTACTCTTCTACTTAATAACTGTAGTAGTTATAATAAAATTATCTCGGTTATATCTGTTTGAGAGTGGTGTCACTGGATACCTTCTCTCCTCGTGTGACTTACATTAATGTCATTTTTTTTTTTTACTATTCATTCTAATCAAATTACAAAAAAATTTTAATTAATTTTTAGCAGAAAGTAATGTGTAAATAAAGGTTATAAAAATAAATCTGTTACATCGCCGTAAACCGTGTAAAACGCCCTTCTACTTAATGATTGTAGTAGTTACAATAAAATTATCTCGGTAATATCTATTACATCGGCGTACACCGTGTATAACATATCTATAATATCAATTAAAAAAAAGAACAACAAAAGTTATGTCACTTAGAATATTGTAATTATTACCACAAGCGGTAGACTCTCATCTAAGAAGAACCATTTAAAAGTCTAGCTCTTCAGCTAAAATTTCAGCTCTACAACTAAAATTTGCAACGTTCTTGTACGCTATACTTATATATAATATCTTAAGACATCTCTTTTGAAGCTTTGGTAGTGCAGGAAAACTAAAGAAGAAATAAATTTAAGAAACATATCTCAAAAAACGTTTTTCCAGGCGGAAAGACAAGTATATTTTCATTCAAAAGGTGTGTAACAAGGTAGAATTGAGAAAATTAAGCTTAAATTTATTCATTCCTAACTAAATTTAACTAATATAAAAAAAGGGTATTTTTTTAATCTGCCACCATTTCGGCTAACATTGAAGCCATCTTCAGAGTCATCCATGTGGGATCCAGTTGACATGACGTCCCTTCTCGCCTCCATGATAGCTCAGAATATGGTTTACAATGTGAGCCAAAACGCTGGTAGATAATTAAAAATACACATTGAATTGTATTTTTTTTTGTGTATCTACCTTGACCGAACCACGGCAATAAAACATCTACTTATAATCTATACGATCAAAAAATATCTATTTAAATTTAACTGATTCTCGTTAAACAATCGTCAGCAATTGAAGAATGAATTTTGCATGTTCATGGTCATTTTGAAACATATTACGAAATATGAGCCAAATGCCGTTAATGGGTTCTTTATTTTATCAACTGCTGACACAGGAAATACAATAACAGTTGATTAAAGGCCAGGAAAGGATGTTTAAAGAGTGATTAGTTTAAAGTGATTAGGTTTCTTAACAATATCGCATTAATACTTTTCAAAAATATTATGAACTGTAATTATATGTAATTAATTTTCATTACCACATTCAACAATGTCGAACAGAAACTTTCCTTTGTCCCTATTTAAAGTCCACTTTCAAACTCTCCTCTGTAGGGATAAGCGCACATCGGAAGAGATCTTTTTTTTTTATTCCTACAACTATAGTGATGTGGACTTTCATTAACTGCTGGTCTCTAGGCAGTGACGGTATTGTAAGGGCGGGCAGAAACCCCCTTCTCTAGAAACTACATCCATTCTCGGCTTTGTCCCAACTTTTAATGAAAAGTAAAAGTTTCGCTCGGCCAGAGGGAGGGAGCGAGAGGCATTCAGGAGCCGTCGGACTGAGGGATAGAGCAAGGACTCCTTCATAAGCTAACATGGCCTCCAATGGCTGCTCAACCCTATTCTAACACTCTTCCGGGCTCAAACCGACCGAATTATTACAGCGAGCTCGCTATCCGCCTCCCTCGGAAGCTGGCAATACCAAAAACACAATCGGAAGTAGATTACCGATCAAGAGTCTACTTAAAATTAACATTTACAACTTTGCTATAAGTCGCTCTAAGATATAATTCGACAGAACGGAAATTTTCTTCGATAGTTGAGAAAAAAAATAAAGAGGAAATAAACTGAAGAAGACATCTCGCGAGAAGAGATTTACCAGGTGGGAAGAGAATTAAATTTGCATACGAAAGATGTGGTGCAAGTTAGAACTGAGTATACGTATTCGGCATTCATTACATTAATGAATGTCGAATATCTACTATAGAAATATTAGCAGGCCAATAGAAAACTGTGCACAAGAAGACACAAAACATAGGTCCTTATTAAAGTAATCTCTATTACAATAAACAATTTAAATAAAAATAATTAAAATTATAATAAAGTTGTTTTTTTCTTTTTTTTCATAAACCAGTTATGAAGGGCACGTCACTAATAACGAAAGAAAATGTGAATACATAAATGGGAGCCTCAGAATGTAATATTTTTCTTACACAACTCCCCCCCCTCCAAAAAAAAAAAGTCAAAATACATATATATAATTAATCCCGATTGAACTAAAGTCTCCAGCCGCGATATCAATCCAATCCATCTCGCCTGATATCTAACTGAAAGATGACTTCACTTATTTTTACCCATTATTATATACAATATATATGTATATATGAGTATCGTTTAGTGAAGCAATAAAGTAAGTGCAGTCAGCTTGACGAACGAGAATGAAAAATAAAAAAAATAAAAAATTCTGTCACTATAAATAAACTAAGCGAATTCTGTAGTCTCATATGAGGAATATTAGTCTTAGAGAAATATATGACATGTAATATTCAATAATTACAGAATACATCTCTCATCAATAAACAAATCTCTATTTGCGATTCATGTAAATCACTGAGTATTACCACCCGCTTCAGTGAAAAAATATTTTTTAATCGAACTTGCATTTCTGCTAATTCCCGCTATTATTCGTTCGATATCTTAATTCTTAGATCTGAGCCTTTAATTTTATAATAAAGTCCGACATACCTAATTTCATAAAGAAAAATAACTATTTTAACCAATTAATGAGAGGGAACAGAATAAAAAATCTAACTGTCCCAGCCAGGACTGGAACCTGGATCTCCTACTATCCGGGCCGGTGCATTTACCAGTTATGCTACCAGGACGCGCTAGATATATCATTAAATTGAATCTAGCGCGTCCTGGTAGCATAACTGGTAAATACACCGGCCCGGATAGCAGGAGATCCAGGTTCGATTCTTGGCTGGGACAGATAGATTTTTTTATTCTATTCCCTCTCATTAATTGTTTAAAATTTACGTGGGATAAAAAACCACAACCAAAAAAAAAAATTTATAATTATTTTAACTAATCGTAAAGTTGAAATTATTGGTGCAGGTTACCCCTCAATTATAATCTTTTAATTTCGTTAATGAAAGCCTAAAATATTTAACAATTTTTAGTGCAAGGGAACAGAATAAAAAATGTCAGCACATTGTCAAGCTGTTTAAATTACTCTCGTTATTTCCTTTTGAATTTTAATTTTTTTATAAATTTTTTTTTTTTTTTTTGGTATAATGACAATGTCAGCTCCTCCAAATATAAGACGATCTATTCGTCGGCCTCGGGGGTTAGACTCTCGACACTAGTGCGAGGAATTTAATAACCTATCAGACTTGTCCTGGTAGCATAAATGAAAAACGCACCGGTCCGGATAGCAGGAGATCCAGGTTCGTGTCCTGGCTGGGACAGTTAGATTTTTATTCTATTCCCTTGCACTAAAAAGTGTTAAAATTTACGTGGGGTTAAATACCACAAAAAAAATGATATTCCTAAAATATTTATTTCATCAATAAATATTACTCCCACTAGATCGAAGAATACTGGATTTTGTTTTTGCATTTAATATTTCAAGTAATACTCCATTTCCTTAATAAAGAACGTTTAAAAAGGATATTTCGAATTTAATTACAAAAATATAACAGATTGCTGTCTCTAGGCTGTAAAACTTAACATTGGAATACATATAATTTGTTGACAATTAATCTGCAGTTAATAACAAAGTATAACATTGATTTTATCCGGTTCCACTTTTCTTGCTATCAATTATAATAATCTTGTAAAAATTCGAATTTCAGTTATTTATCGATTCATTTATATAGGGTTCCCAATCCCATTTGTGTTATTTTTTTATGTAGGCATATCACTGTTGTTAAAAACTTCCTACAGTTTAATGGCTGAAAATTAAAACTAGAATAATAAAAAAATGAAGTCTTGATGGAACGAATAAGAATTGTACAGAATATGGAGGAATTGGACTAGGTGTAATTCCTGAGAAGCCATTTTGTAAGTTTTATTTAATGTATGCAATTAACATTGAGATAAAACAATTTCGAAAACAATGAATGCTAGAGGAGAGGTGCATCAGGGGAACAGGGAAGTCCTAAATATCAAGCAGAAGCTGAGTGTAATAAACAGATTTCCAATTTCTTCTTCTTCTTTTTCTTCTAGAAAGATAGACATAATTAGGAATGAAAAACTATATACAACCTTCTCACAAGAAGGGTTACAAGGCGCCAGGAAGGTCTGAGGTAATTTCATTAAGTCTGCCTCTAAATTATCTGGGCTGGAGGAAGGAGGGGGGACGCTTCATCTTCGTAGTTCGTAGAGTCCTAATATATATCTTTATTACATTTTTTTTCACTAATTTGATACAAGTTAAATTTTAGAAAATAGTTAAACAATATTTTATAATTTAATTCGTAGCACTGATAAGGTATTACGAAACAAATTGTGAATTCACACTACTAGTGCCGAGAGTCTAAGCAGGAGACCCAGGTTCGAGACCTGGCTGAGACAGTTAGATTTTTTATTCTATTTCCTATCATTTAATCGTTTAAAATTTACCTTCGATAAGTACCACAATAAAAATAATATTTATGTATCATATTTATAGTTTACTTCCGTTTTACCAAAGTTTAAGATAAACCTGAGATTCGCATACCCTGGATTATACATCAGTTATTAAATTTATAAGAATAAACTCATTTTTAAATTATTTAAAAAAAATTAACTATAATGTCATTCTTGTGTAAACTATCACAGTTATGAAGGGCACGTCACTAATAACGAAAGAAAATGTGAATACATAAATGGGAGCCTCAGAATGTAATATTTTTCTTACACAACTCCCCCCCCTCCAAAAAAAAAAAGTCAAAATACATATATATAATTAATCCCGATTGAACTAAAGTCTCCAGCCGCGATATCAATCCAATCCATCTCGCCTGATATCTAACTGAAAGATGACTTCACTTATTTTTACCCATTATTATATACAATATATATGTATATATGAGTATCGTTTAGTGAAGCAATAAAGTAAGTGCAGTCAGCTTGACGAACGAGAATGAAAAATAAAAAAAATAAAAAATTCTGTCACTATAAATAAACTAAGCGAATTCTGTAGTCTCATATGAGGAATATTAGTCTTAGAGAAATATATGACATGTAATATTCAATAATTACAGAATACATCTCTCATCAATAAACAAATCTCTATTTGCGATTCATGTAAATCACTGAGTATTACCACCCGCTTCAGTGAAAAAATATTTTTTAATCGAACTTGCATTTCTGCTAATTCCCGCTATTATTCGTTCGATATCTTAATTCTTAGATCTGAGCCTTTAATTTTATAATAAAGTCCGACATACCTAATTTCATAAAGAAAAATAACTATTTTAACCAATTAATGAGAGGGAACAGAATAAAAAATCTAACTGTCCCAGCCAGGACTGGAACCTGGATCTCCTACTATCCGGGCCGGTGCATTTACCAGTTATGCTACCAGGACGCGCTAGATATATCATTAAATTGAATCTAGCGCGTCCTGGTAGCATAACTGGTAAATACACCGGCCCGGATAGCAGGAGATCCAGGTTCGATTCTTGGCTGGGACAGATAGATTTTTTTATTCTATTCCCTCTCATTAATTGTTTAAAATTTACGNCCTGAGATTCGCATACCCTGGATTATACATCAGTTATTAAATTTATAAGAATAAACTCATTTTTAAATTATTTAAAAAAAATTAACTATAATGTCATTCTTGTGTAAACTATCAAATCTAAGCGGATAAACCATTGTTCATCAGAGATGTACGTACATAAGAGTAAGTGACAAAATTAATTTCACAAAAAAGGAAAGCAATGCCAGTCAAAGGTTATTAGGTTTGCTTTTGTCTGAGCACGGAGAGAGAGTGGGGGGACACACTCAGTCATTGTAGAGATATATATTGTATTCACAACTCTTAAGAAGCAATTCTAGCGATTTCCCTGAAAACCCGTTATTGAATATGGATAATGAACTTTTAGCAAATTAGATTTCACACAAAACATTACTACAATTTATTCTTACATTTAACACATCGCCCTTAACCAATTTAAGCTATTAACAATACATCCAAAGGCTTGCAAAAAGAAACTTTAATATACATTTTAGCATTTTTGTTTTAAATATTCTCACTTATTGGCAAATATTGTGAATTGGATTATAGTTTCAACTTATATTTTAAGTCTTATATTGATGAAAATGCATTGGGGAATTTTATAGCCGGAAATCTACCTTTGATCTCTTGGACTGAAAAACAAATTAGTTAAAAAGTTGAAAGTAGGTTTTATCAGCATATCGAAAGAAGAAAATATACTTTTTCGAACATCCATATATAAATGTTGTAAATCTAGAAACATCTTCTATGGCCCTATGTAGTATTGTGACGGAGGAAAGGTAGGATTCTCGGAGCTCTCGCAGTAGCCCTGTTGGCGGGTATCTCCACCCTTCATCGAAGTTCCACTCGTGGCGTATTAGTTGGAGTGGATGGTATCGGTGGTCGGCGGGCTATTAGAGGTTCTCTCCAATTCCGATAGAGCGCAGGTGAGGGCGCTCGTATATTTGTACTAATGCAGGGCCTCATGAGGCCGGAGTTCCCCCCTAAATCATAGAGGTACTTGCGAACTAATGGGCTCCAAGGAAGTCCTCTCCAACTCAACCGCTTACCTACTTCCCCCACTCCCTCTTTCCTCTGCAGAGAGATGTTTACAGCACGTGTTTTTCCTCCAGAAATCCTGAGTGCAACATTCATGCAGGCCAATGGCACGATTTCTAAGAAATCATACATTTCGAGAAAGAGACATAGTTGGACATATCTGAACATAAACATGTCGGAAACTCCGTGTATGTCGTCCCTACTCTCTACTAGTTCGCTGGTTTACAGCTCTTATGTAATTATTGGGGACGCATTCATTTCGAAATTTTGAGTGGGGTAAAACTTATTGCTTGCAGTGTCCAAAGAAGATTATTTGTCAATCCTAAAGACTTGTAAGCCAACAATATTTTATGTATTTGAAATGATATTTACTCACTTAACATATACGAACCCTTTACACTGCTCCTGTCAATTCTTCAGTTTTGCAGTTTTCTATGAACATTCCACGTTATGTAATCCTTTACGCTTATGTAATATATCTCTTATCATAAATTAAATATGTGTTCAGTTTCCTTGAGCTTAACTAAATATTACGCCTGCCGCAGAAAAAAGACTTATTTTTTTCCAAAGAGCGCTTAAAATTAAACATAATACCCCATTCCTTTTCGACCCATTTCGCTTAATGAAGAACTAATTGTTCGTGAAGACTACCACGGTCTATGTACATATTCATATTTTTTTTTTCCGGTTTGGTCCGTTCTTCAGGGTTACGATAGAAGTGAGGAAGAAGGTGGTGTGGAAGTGACCGCCTCTCAAGGGTCAGGAGTCATTGGTCTTTGGAATCCAAAGTATCTTTTGGTTGGCCAACGCTGGGTGCCAGTTTTTGCTGAGTTTGTATCCGCCCTCTTCGTTTATATTGTTAGGGTGTTTGATAATTTCTACATCTCCTCTAACAGTCCTCCCTCGGCAGTTGTCTCTCTTTGCTTGACTAGTACCTTGGTGTCTTCGAAGGGTATGTTGTGATTGGTGTTTGATAATTTCTAACAGTCCTCTCTCGGTAGTTGCCTTTCTTGGCTAGTACCTTGGTATCTTCGAAGGGAATGTTGTGATTGGTGTTTGATAATTTCTAACAGTCCTCTCTTGGTAGTTGCCTTTCTTGGCTAGTACCTTGGTGTCTTCGAAGGGAATGTTGTGATTGATGTCTTGCACATTTTTATGTCTGTACAGTACTTAAACTCCCGGGTCACGTTAGAATAGCTAAAACACATAATGGATTTCTCCTTTTAAAACACTGGGACATGTCGGAGGGGCTATCTGTAGGAGCCACCCTACTCTAAACACCTAATGCATTGAGTAAGCTCTTATTTCGCGATATAAAGAAAGTTCATCAGCAGAGTATGTCTTACTTGACCTGACCTTGTTCCCGCAATAAGAGAGGGGGAAGGTAGGAGACCCTCACCCATTGCTGTTTTTGTTTCCTTGTGAACTGTAGCTTTTAAAATAATTTGAGTGTTTTTATCAAATTTTAATCAAAGTTCTATTTCTATTAGGTCTTTTTTAATTATAAATAAGCTAAATATTTTTTAATGAATAAAACTTCAATAATAAAGTAAATAAATATCCTTTCATTTTATTGATTCAATGTAGTATGAACAAAAAAAGTCGGATAATAGTAAATAAACAGAATTTATTCGTAAGTCTAAGATAACAGAGACTCAAAAAGTATGACTAATTATCTTTATAGGATGAGTGGCTGGTAAGAAAGAGTGTGGAAGGCACACGTACCATTAGTAATTTTCTTTCTTAACAAATTTTTCTTTTTAAAATTTTATAAAATATTTATGTTTAAAATTAAATTCTAAACCAGTTACATTCTATAAATATTCCTAACTCAATTAACGAGGCAGATATTCCGGTTACACATTTTGACCTCTTAATCCCCTTTCACCCTCATTTATCCCTAACCTATAATTAATTCTATCAAGGGTTAGTTACCAAATTGGTTTTTATGTTTTAAAATATGAGGGCCCACCAAATACTCGAAATCGAATTCTTTAATATTTATCTTTTATCCATTTAAAAAAAAAATTGAATATACATGTTAAAAATGACATTCTACCACTATTTTATTCATAACACTAATGAAAATAAGATGTAAAAATTTAAATTTTTAGTATTAGATGTTTTTTTTGTTGTGGTTCGGTCAAGATAGATCTTAAAAACACAAATTTTAAAAAAATGTGTATTTTTTAAATTATCTGCCAACGTTTCGGCGTACACAGTAAGCCATCTTCAGGGCTATCATGAAGGCGAGAGGGGACGTTGTGTCACCAAGATCCCATTTTCATGACTGGAATTTTTAGTATTTCTCTAAATTCTTCCTCCCCTTGTCTGATTTCACCTCAGTAAGGAACTCATCTAATGCTTTACAAAAATAAGCTCAAATATAATAAGAATTTTTATTTTACACAATATAGTACCGGTTAAAATCTGTTTAAAGGTAGCGTCTAGGTACCAACCTGAATGACTTGATTTCCCCTCGGGAAATATGCTAATAATATTGAAAGCGTAAAATATGATAACAAACTGCTTTATTACTATGTATAATGAGACTGTTTTTATAATCGGCTTTTGAACATATATCCTGCGATCCTACCAAATAGGCACCAATAATGATGGTCACCAAAATTTATAAAATACGTACACATGGCTAAGTAAATGGGTGATTATCTAAAATGTAAAATAGGAGTAAGACACATTCCTTGGGCTTCAGCGAACATAATATTTAATTAAATGCAATGAAACAACACCAATTCATTTTAATTGATAAAAATATATATATATTACTTTGTGTAGGGTATTACACAAAATGAAAAGTTCAAATACTAATATTCCTAGAGAAGGAGCCTGAGGAATTCCCACAGGATAAGCGAAACGGACATTGGCGTAGGGAAAATGACTCCCGCCTTGGGTGAAGTGTTGGTAGGACCATCATACCGCCGACTGATGAAGAAGATGACGGAGACTGATGAAGCCAGTCGGGCCTGAAGCCAAGCAGTTTACCCTCTACAAATACGCCCAAGTAATCCCAAGAACCACTGCCTAAACCATTATAATCCTCTATGTGTTCCTAACAGACCTCAGGCTTCTCACCACTTTAATGTGATAAAGATCTCCAATAGCCAATCCCCATATATTCTGATTGCAAAATTTAAATAAATATTCATTATCATTTATTAGGAATAATATAAATTAATTAATGGGTTGTGTACAAATTATTTCATGATAAATAACACAAAAATGTTTAAATATATAATTCTAATTTGATCTGCCCAATTATTTTCTTTAAATTGTGAAAGCTAAATTGGTATTAAGAGTCTTTTGCAAACTGGTGAACTCAATGAATTCGTTTTTGCTTGAAATCAGATTGGGGTCGTATAATTAAAAAATAACTACAAATGTAATTTCGGTTGTTAAGCGGGCTCTCTCATTTTTAAAATATGAAAACCAAATTTAAGCTTCACGTTGTAAATTATTCAGTGAATGGAATGGTGTTTGAAAGCATGGGGAAAAAAGATGGTTTAAAAGTTAGAAGGCACAATTTGTAATCATCTCTTATCTCTTGTAATCTATTATTATAATGAAAACGTTTAACAAGAAAAAATAAATTTACCATTTCATCTTCCGGGTTGGACCGAGTCAAATTGTTGTTATTTGCCGAGCTTTCGCACATCATGTGATGGCTTCTTCAGGGCTGAAAAGAGAAGAATTCTCTTTTCAGCCCTGAAGAAGCCATCACATGATGTGCGAAAGCTCGGCAAATAACAACAATTTGACTCGGTCCAACCCGGAAGATGAAATGGTAAATACATCTGACGACCGACGAAGCCTACGTGAACAAGAAAAAATAAATGTAAGGTTTAAATTTGAAACATCTACGTTGCATAAAACTTATGTGAAAACGCTAATTAAAGAAGATATTTAACCTCTAAACTGAGCACTTCCCCAACATTTCCTTTCCGTCCAGTCTACTTCAAAATAAAATAAATATAACGTACGTAAGGAATAAAAATAAAATTTAAACAAATCTAATGACTTAATTTTGAATCTTGCTTTAAAAATCAATTGATTTCTTTTGTACGAACAGAAATGCTAGCATAGAAGCAAAGAAATTAACAAATTATTCAAATCATGATCATATGGTATGGTGCGGGAACTAGAAATTATTCTCACTTCATCGGTGGTGTAGTGGGTTAACGCACCCGCCCGGATAGTGGGGGACCCGGGTTCGATCCCCGGCCGAGGAATAGTTATTTTTCTACCTCCCTGTTCGATTCAAATAAATTATCAGATTATTATTTATACCAATTGGAAATGAACTTTTTAATTTATTATTTGCAATTAATCACTTTTGACGATAGTCTTAAAGAAAATGGGAGTTTAAATTATCTTGATTGTATAAAAATGGATTTGGTAGGTTCAATATAAAATCTAGAACATCCCTTTCTAACCGGGTTCTGAAAGGTTTTTTTTTTACAAATAAAGATATACATATCTGAATATAATATGTGTGTGTGTGTAAGCGCTCAGACTTCCGAAATTTAAAAAATAGTGAAATCAAATTCAGCTTCTTTATGTAAACCACTTGATCAGTGTTAGTTAAATTTGAAATTATTATTTAATATTATCGGAATATATTCGTTTTTTTTAACGCTACACCCAAATATATGAAGCGTAATTTGTAAGAAATGTATTTTTCTAACATTTACGTTCCACACTAATATTTTGTGTTCAAAAGAAAACTATAATTTATAAAAGAAATATTTTCCAGTAAACTTTCAACTGTGTTAATCGGCCGTAGATAAATGTAAAATATCGTTGAACAAATTTTGCCTAAATTTCGAAAAACATTTATTCCATTTATCAGGTCTCTTAAAAAACAGTCTGAATACAAAAGCAATGAAAATTAGTCTAAAATAAAAAGTAAATGGCAAATTAATAACAAGAATAAGTAATGTTGTCAGCATTTGTATTTATGTTTAAACTAAGAAAATAAATAAATGAGTCGGTCGGGCATCAAACAACAGACAGTACATCCTAGGTTCCCAGCCAGTCAGCTGTCTGTAGCCCGACCAACACATTTATTTTAGCAGTTCTCTTGAATGTACGCACAACGATACATTCTTCAGCTACGTCATATCTCACTAATTATTAACATTTAACTGCCGTAAGAACGTGGAGCTCGGATGAGCTGTAGAGCGCCCACTTCCAATCGATTAGATTTTCTAATCAGCTATAAATAAGTGATTAATTAAATGGTTGCAGTTGAAACTTCCTTCTAATGGCGGTAGACTAACACTGCTTTAAAGTTCGGGCGCCAGGAAACTTCCACAGTTGACGTCGTGTGTAGTCCTGGAGTTCGCCTGCTCCAGGACGCCATTGTTCACCTTCTCACGAGGAAATGCAGCCAAACAGATTTCGCACTTTTCATTAAAGATAACGCATAAGTAAGCCATGAGGACTGTAAGGGTTTCGAAAACTGAAGTGGTAAATGAAGGGGAAAATTTTACAAACATTTTGGCTCTTAAGAGGAAGAATTGGTGGCCTAAAATGAATTCTAAATTTCTCACTATATGTATGATGTTTTTTTTCTCCAATTCATATTATATATATACACACACACACACACACACACACACACACACACACACACACACACACACACACACACACACTCCACAGTAAACTGCCATACCATCCTAATCCACTAGACACACACACACACACACACACACACACACACACACACACACACACACACACACACACACACACACACACACACACACACACACACACACACACACACACACACACACACACACACACACACACACACACACACACACACACACACACACACACACACACACACACACACACACACACACACACACACACACACACACACACACACACACACACACACACACACACACACACACACACACACACACACACACACACACACACACNTTAATAATAATATAAGTAATATTTTTATTGATTGTTTACTTAAATGCCTGGCAGAAAATAAACATTTTTAATCGAAAATCAAGCCCATCCCACCGCTATAAATTTGGTGTTTTACGTTTCACGAAAAGTGTCTAATCCAAAAATCAAAAAAGGGACCTATATTTGTGATATTTAGATAAAAAAGGTACTAGATTACACTCTTTAGGTTCTCCCATGCTAGGCTTGAATAGCTTTAGGGAACTCTAACGAAATCACTTACTTCAAGTATATTAAAATTTAACTGATTTTATTTAAAAAAAATAAATGCCTGTATTTAACCTGAAAAATCGGAATCGCATGTCTCCTAAAAATTTGAAGTTTTGCATTTCAGAGAAGGTAGAATTTGAAAATGAAATCATAAGATAAATCTATCTGCCCCACTTCCTAGTCAGTTTTTCTGGGAAAGCTGAACATATTGTTAAAGAATTGGGAAGTAGGTGTCGTGTGGACCAGACCTGCACTGGAAGTGGGTAATTGAAGGATAACACCTGCTTCCTCTGACTCTTTGGAAGGGAAGTCGACCTACTGGGAATTTGAGATCAGGATGTTTTCAGGATTCTTGTAGCAGTTTCCAGCCACGTCAAGGAAGTTATAAATGCAGTATGGAATGCACTGCTGACCGTCAAGTTCTATGAAGAGAGAACTCGCAGGAATTCGGTCATGGTGGTTCCCTCAAAGAGATCAAACTGTTGCTATGACACGATTATTAAAACATAACTCAAATGTAGGCTATAAGATAGGCCGTAAATAGTTTTACATATATATANACATACATACATACATACATACATACATACATACATACATACATACATACATACATACGTACATACATATATAAACACATACATATACATACACATGTATACTTATAAAATGAAACACTTGTGGCTGGCGATATATATGGTAAATAAAAACAGTTAGGATAAAGAGTGAAGTGAACACACAAAAAGAAAAAGTCAGAATGAGTAAAATTGTCAAGGATTTCTCACCCTTCGTCGGTGAGGAGTGAAGAGAGTCTAGACTTTGTATATATATACCGTCGATATCTCCATTATCATTAGTGTAATGATAAAAAACCATAAAATATAATAGGTGGACCAGTAATTTTTCCAAACTTTATGCTCATTAATATTTTTAAAATTTTTTAAGATCAACCCTTATAGAAGAAGATATTTGATAATGTTGCCTGAAATTTTGAAGGCGTCCCCAATTCTACCCTAAGGCACAGTCTAGACCTAAGTAGTTATATACTGATATCCATCTCCATCTTTAATAAAGAATGGAGAATATGTTTTGTTTTTGAGTGATATTTAAATTGTAATAATAAGTTATAGCAGAGTAAGTTGGTGAATGAACTCAGAAATCCCATCCAATGACAAAATCTATTGACGGAGGATAATATGAAACATTTCAGAAAAAATAACAAGCCAAACGAAATATACATTTTTTTTTTTTTTTTTGCTGAACAAACCCTAAATGAGTAATATTTTTTTTTTTTTTTAAATTGGTTTCGTGACTGCGGTGAAGAGCCACTCAAGTATGGACACAAATCCAATAAAGCCAGGGGGTCAGCACAAAAGAATAATAAAATAATCCAAAAGCCAATGGAAGAAAGAGTCGCCATTGCCTGCTGGGATAGACGGGCAAAGAGACGTCACTCCTCCAGGTTCCTCTGGGATGAATTATTACTGGGAGGCCACTTGAATAGGCTTATATTCTTTGGCTCCGTGAGCCATCTTGTTTGCCTGGGGAGAACACAGCTAAGGGTGGCCATCCACAGCCAATCATGTGATACCTACCGAGCGGGAGGGGGTGCGTAAAAGGGAACAGAAAGGGAGGGAATGTCTGCTTTATTTCAAAACAGTCCCACCCAAGGAATTTCTTTTTAAAAATGGCTTCATATTTTTTTTTCTAGCAAAATGGTTTTGAAAAAGAGTTTCGCTCATGAGTTAATATTATATAACTTTCACGATGATTTTAATAATGTGATTTTCGATTTATTCAGGTTACACACAACACGGGTTTAGACTAATGAGCCAAATTTAAATTGTTTCTTTAAGTATACCTCCGCATGTCACATACATTCTCGTTTTAAGTATTAACTAGCTGATAAGGTATTCCACTTCACTAAAATAAAAAAATTCCAATTTATTGCAGATAATTTATAAATACTTAAAAGAATCAAGACTTTTCAAACTTTAAAACAATTGTTAATTTAATAAACAATGTAGTTGAAACTATCTAAATGAAAAATAATAAGACCTAAATAATAAATATTGAAGATTTATTAAAAAAAAAAAAAAACGGTACATTATACCAATAGTAACATTTAATAACAACAAAACTTTTTTTTTATAGATTAAAATAGTTTTGATACTAGAAACAAAGAAAACAAATCCGCTACTGACGAGCAGCGAAAACTAAGCAGATTTTCCAAGTATAAATAAGGATATGCCAGGTAAGAGCATATGACTAATGTGATTATAACAGCTAGGGAAAGCATATAGAGCACATATGACAATAACTTTGATCCTGCGAGAAGTCTAAGGAGCAAGAAGTAGGGGAATTCCTCTTACATATATTCTTCAATATAAGTTTCCCATCAAATATAAGAAAATTACAACATAAGGATATGCCAGATAAGAGCATATGGCTAATGAGATTATAACAGCTGGGGAAAGCATATAGAGCACATATGACAATCACTTTGATCCTGCGAGAAGTCTAAGGAGCGAGAAGTGGGGGAATCCTTCTTACATATCTTGTTCAATATAAGTTTCCCCTCAAATATAAGAAAATTACACAATTATCCTCAATGGACTTTTTCTTATTGCTAATTATAACGAACGTACAACATTTATAAATTTTCATCTTCAACTAATAATGAAAATGGTGTTTAGCAGAAAGTCTAAATACGTAAATTTTTTTTTTTTTACATTTAAATATAAATGGGCTCGCCCAATACTTCAAAGTTACATTAATATATTCCTTAATATGCATTTTTCGAACAAACATTATTAGGTATACATGTTAAAAATTATTTTTTAATCCTTCAACAGCAACGAAGACTTATAATTTGATCGAACACTTAAATAATTAATAATTCCCAATTTCAACCAATACAAGCTCATCCAAAGGTTTGCAAAATTCATTATATATAAATATTTTTTTATTAGTTTCTGCTTATAAAACATCTTGCAATTTGATGGCTTAATAATATTCATATATTCAAGAAAAAAAATAAAAATAATTAATAAATAAAATGTCACTTTGCTACGAGAAGGGATCCACACATATATGTGTGTGTGTGTGTGTGTGTGTGTGTGTGTGTGTGTGTGACACTAGGACTAGGCGATAATCTTTAATTCGCGCATACTTAGTCTCTTCTGACAGTATCTCAATGGCAGCTGAAATAATGTAACTTCTTTGCCAATGAACCTTGAGTGCAGTATTAAGCAAACTGCACCATTTATATAAATTGCAAAATAAAATGCGAGTTGCCTGACAATAAAAATGCCATATCAATCTATGGGGCATAAGATATAGGTCACGATTAATACAACCAAAAACAGATTTGTTTATTAATAAAATAATTATTTTGGCAGTTACACAGCGAAATGAAACAGCTGGAACTAGTGGTTTGCCTGAAGCGCAAAATAAATTTGTAGGGCTCGAGATACAAAAATTAGTAGTCATTTGTGAAGTCAAACGAAAAAAGAGGATGGGGTACTACCCAAATTACAAAAACAAGTAAAAAAAAAATGCAGATTACGTAATATTTAGTATAGTGCATTGAAAATAAATATAAAATAACTTATGTGACGTCATATTATTATTTGCTGGCTTTGGGAGTGTATGGCCGATGTAATATTAATATTCAAGTCTGATCAGACTTAATATCCTTCGCTCAAATTGAACTTAATCAGTTCTTAAAACTGAATGAATGAAACTGAACATTGATTTGTTTATTGATGTTGGATATATTTCATATGAGATGGGAATTTCAAATGAAGATACTCTAGGGAATTAGCTGGATTTACGCAGTTCCTACACATGACGGATTGTCACTGTTGCGTTGTACACAGATGGCGACTGGAGAGGCAGGTTCTGCCTGTAACAAGACTAACAAAGGCTTCTAACAGGGAGAGATTTCCCGCCATGGAGAGCGAACGCTACACACATTTCTTTGAGGAACAAACGAACGCTCTTCGAGGAAGTCATCAAAGTCCCAAACGCTTCTGCGAGACAAAACAAGCCGAGCCCGCGGTAGGCAAACACTTAATGTCTTTTCTATACATGTAAAATGCTTTGAGCGAATAAAGCCCGTCCACACAGCAGCTCCGTAAACTTAACGAATTTATCACAATTTCATATGTCGATCACTCATAATATATGCTTTCACTTTCAAAATATATTTATAGAATACTCCCTGCAAATTCTGCCTGTAGTACCTTATATTTGTTTGATTTTGCTAAATAACGAACTCAGCCCTTCATTCTAAGATGTTAGACACACAAATTAAAAAAAATGTATTTTTTAATAAAGGATAATATTGCCAACGTTTCGGCTTAAATTGTAAGCCATCTTCAGGGCTGTAGAAATACAATGTCATGAGAATACAATAATAATTGAAATTAGTATAATAGAGAATTATAATATAATGTGATATCAAGAGTATGAATGTAGAAAGCTATGTAAGAAAATTTAAAAGTTTATGAAAACAATTTGAAAAGAACCAATTTGAAAAAAAAACATGCAAACAAACAACTTATTGACAAGAAAATTGAAATATCATTAAAGCAGTAATTTGCCACACCTACTCCTATATACCTCTCATCTTCATGATAGGTAGGTCCCACTACTAAATGTTATATTTAACCTGTGACCCTGAAGCCAAGCCCAGTTCTTTGCCAAAATTTGATTTGATCATAATGATATAATTCACTCTTCTATCTCCGTTAAATCGAGTCAAGACGGACGAAGGCAATCTTATCTCTGTGTGTTTCCAATCTCCTTAGTTCACCATTTCACTGATTTACCTTTGAGGTTATCAAGCCGCTGGAAAGTTATTCGACTCTTCTCTGACCCCTACTTAGGACAAGCTAGAACTATGATATTTGTTAACTAGGGTTACACACACACGTCTCTCTTCACCCTATAGTCCAAAGTTTTTAACATAAAGAGACTTTATTCATTCTGTAAGAAACGTTTTTACAAACCATGGCGACATAGCTGAGGAGAGGTAGCGTTTGATCGATTGTAAAACATATTACGAATAAAATCCTAATATTCTCAGCCTCCCCCCCCCCCCCCAAAAAAAATAGTGGGGCGCCAGGGTATCTCATTGGAAACTCCGTTTGGGTACCGCAATCCCAGTTCAAATAAAATAAATGCTCGTCCTGAACCATGGATGTTTAGAATGGGGTGGCCACCTGTAGATAGCCTCACCCTTCACGACTCCAAGTGGTTGAAAGGGAGGCAAGCACTTGTATGTATTTTATTAGTGTACAAAATGTATTTTTATGAGGACGATTAGGACTGGTCATCAGCTAATTTTTATAAGATTATCATCACCTTATCATCATTTAATAATCATTAATCACCTTCTACGTGACATTTAAATAATAAACTATAGAATACAGAACATTTTATATATTAATAGAATGAAGCAAAATAAAACAATTGATTAAGACGTTCTAAAAGCATATATTTAAAATGGAGAAGGTTTTTGACAGTGGAGATAATTATTAATGAATTTGTTGGGGTTCGGTCAAAGTTGATAAAAAAGAAAGGGGGCAGGTATTAATAAAACAATTTTAAATTGTATATTTTTTATCAAACTTCTCAAATACAAGAAATTCTCTGATAAGCTTATATGTAAAGTAAATAAATTGTTATCTTATACGTCAGAGAGTACCAAGCGAATTACTTTACTTATAGGAATATGTATTGTCTAAAGAAATTTTTTCACTATGTTTTGTTCTATACATATATAAATATGTTATTCAATTTTTTTTTTTTTAATGAGATACGTAATTATGGATTTTTGATCAATCTGAAATATCCTCAAAGAATAATACATTTTTGGGGAAAGTGAACACTGTCTCTTTTTCTTCGAAATCCTACAAGCACATCATCAGTCCCCTTGAGCAAACTTAAAGAAATCAAGGTTCCAGGTTTTTCCCCACAACTGAGAAGAACCTCCCGCGTCTGTTACTCGGTCTGGGGTAGAACTGCGACTGAGAACAGCGACTGTGTAACCAAGAGTGATCCGGGGTGTGACAGACGGTTCCCGGCTCCTCCCTGACACGTCTATCGCATTAAACATAACTCTCGCCAGCAGGAAGAGTATTCCGAAAGGAATCGATACCGAATCCCGCAGACCTCCGTACATATTCGAGACCCGTCACTCAATGTCATTTCCGTCCGATGCTGCTCCGAGACTATTCTGTACCCTCCTACATAAGATCTAGACAATGAATCACTTCAACTCAAATTAGCATTGCTTTCTAATCCTGTAATAACCGATAACTGCCGAAATATATGTATTTCAGCAACCCCATTATAACTGGTTAACGCATTTTTACAATTAAGGTATTTAAGTTAGTGCGTCAATATATAAGCTTACCGAAGCAGAACATCTTCAAGTCAAATACTATCCACTGACTCATCCAGCTTTCGCCAAAGCCAAATTTAAGAGATTTAAATAAAACTTCAATAGGGCTGTTGAAAATGTGAAAACAATACTCCACAAGACGTTACACACCTATGTATAACATATGATAAATGAGCAAACTCGCAAAACAATTGTCTGACAATTTCAATCAAGGGGGCCATGTGTGCTTTTCAGTATATTTTGACCATAACAAGATAAAATCAGTTGATATCTATGTAAATAATAAAATCTATTTATCAAGTTCAGAAATACAGTAGAAAATAATAAAGAAATGGCTTACTGCCAGAAATAGAGATTCATTATATGCCCCTACATGATTTAGAGCTACAATATGTATTGTGGTGATGGTAATTTACAATGGTATGGCTTGAGTAGGATGGTGACACCCTTTGAATTTGTCATCATTTGCACGATGCCATGCAGATGCGCATGTAAGGTATACAAATTTGACATTTTAATAATGTATCTGTGTCCTTTCTTTGTCCAATTAGCCTTCGCTTCTTTATTTTTAAATTTAGCCACTCTTTGAACCACTTAGAGAGAGGGGCTATCTGCAGTTAGCTATCCTATTTTAAATTCCATAGCTCTGGGCTAGCTTCTACTTTTGGATAAAAGCTTATCCAGCATGGGACTTGAACCCCCAGCGCCAGGACCGTGAGACCAGAACGAATACCCCTGGCTCACCCGGAGCTCTCTACCTCTAGTCCTTTCTGTCTGTGAAGCACCTGGAATTGGAATAGCTCAGTTTGTGTCGTTCACCTAGGGGTATGCATTTTTGCAGAATGAGCGCTACAGATAGGTAGAGTAAAATTCTATCTGATCCCTCTTTGTGAGATTATCCTTTTGGTATATGATTTTATATGAATGTGCCGACTTTTATGGATTTTTATGCATAAGCTTAAGACTTTCTTCAGCCTTTATAGTGAATTATTCCCTATAAGAGATACTTAGAAATTAGTAGCCTTTACAACTACTGAAGTACAATAAAAGCGTGATATTTGTTTGGAAAATAAATCATAAAAACTTTTAAAAAATTTTAACATTTAAAAGTACCTTCATGATTTGCTATTATTTGTGGCTTGCATGAGTTGTCCAACTATGTTTGTACTCAAACCTTACTCCTAAATACCTAAACAAGCGTTTTTTGTTTTTTTGTGTGTGTGGAAGTTTGAGTAAATGTGGAATATGAATACTGTTGAAGGAAAGGGACATATATTAGTAAGCATACTAGATTATTTTGTCATTAGTGAGAGTTGAAGCTACATTTGAATACAAATACAAAAGAGAGGAGGTCCCAGGGTACTTCCCTAAATTACGCCATTTCCCATTCTCTATGGGAACTTTCTACTTCTCCAACTAACGCTTCAGCTTAACTTTTGCTATTCGAGTAAGATGTAAACTACCTCCATACTGTATTTTTGTTCTTTTACACTTCTGCGGCCATCTTACTCTCAGCCTATTGTGTCGAAGGCTTCAGGAAAATTGTGGAAAGCAGTGAAGGTTATCATTTATACTAAGATGATTTTTGTTGGGGTTCGGTCGAGGTAGATCCAAAAAACACAAATAAAAAAAAATGTATTTTTTTTTTTAAATTATCATTTATTAAAAGTTATCATTTATATAAAGATTATGGTCGAGGTAAGGTTGAACAGTGTCTCTTTAGTGACTTTGGCCAGGTCTGAATGTAAATATGAAGGTAGTTTTAAAGGCATATCTCGAAATGCAATCAGTCTGTATTTAGTGTGTATATGATTTATGGACCTGATTAATACCAGAAAGAAGCTTTAGCCCTCTGATTGTCTCTTGCCTTGTAACCGAAGCGTTTTCTGGAGGAACGGAGAATGTCTGTATGTTCCTGTATCACTACGGTGACAGGACCTGTGCAGTGAGATCTTTCTTTTTGCCTGGCATTCAGGACTAACTTGCGGGAGTCTCTACCTGGAGATGCCTCATATAGCTTAGACGGAGAATGTCTGTATGTTCCTGTATCACTACGGTGACAGGACCTGTGCAGTCAGATCTTTCTTTTTGCCTGGCATTCAGGACTAACTTGCGGGAGTCTCTACCTGGAGATGCCTCAGACAGCTTAGACGGGGAATGTCTGTATGTTCCTGTATCACTACGGTGACAGGACCTGTGCAGTCAGATCTTTCTTTTTCCCTGGCATTCAGGACTAACTTGCGGGAGTCACCTGGAGATGCCTCAGATAGCTTAGACGGAGGGTGCGGAACGTAACATGTTCCTGCCAAATTAAAAAAAAACTGCTTAATCTTTGTAGGATTTGTTTCATTTGTATAAAACAATTTTATTTATTACAGGTTTTATTTTGTTTTAATATTGTTATTTTAAACCGTTTACACAATTTTTTTTATTAAATTTTATAAAAATTCAGATAATTTATTCCTTAATGTCCATTTTTTTTATCTCTTTATATTGATTATGCCCTTTGATAAATTTTGGAGGCATTATAAATTTATAAGTTTGTCCCGTTTTATTTAAAACAAATATTTGTTTTAATTGTCAATAAGTGTCCACTGGTTAGACAGGAAGGAAATATTAAAGAGTATCATAAATATTAGTTTTTTGTGGTATTTAATCCCACGTAAATTTTAACAATTTTTACTGCAAGGGAACAGAAAAATCTAACTGTCCATGAAATTTAATAACTTATCAGACTTGTCTCGGTAGCATAAATGGAAAATGCACCGGCCCGGAAAGCAGGAGATCCAGGTTCGAGTCCTGGCTGGGACAGTTAGATTTTTTTATTCTATTCCCTTGCACTAGAAATTGTTATTCAAGAATATCGGAGATATCAGCAAAAGAAAATTTAATTTTAATAAATGAACAATTTAATTCATTATTTAAGTGCCATTTAGCTTCAATATGAATCCAGTCAATATTGAGTCATGAATATTGTACTTGTGGTAGGGTTGCCTTTACTCAAGAGATTCTTTTGTCGCAAATTAAGATGAGGCTTGGTGCTTAGTGGTCAGTTATTGGTAGGAAATGCACCAGGAATGCATTGCACACTTCCATGCAGGACAACAGAGATAAGCCATCATTGATCCGTCAAACATTGGGGGGGGGGGGGGGTTAGTGCAGAAATAACCTACTCCCACACGATGTATTTCTCTCTGGCTAAGAGATGGCCGTAAACACCCTTCCACGTTACGTCCCCAAGATCAATCATACCATCGAGTGGGGTTTGGGATCAAGCATAATAGGCCTTAAATAGAAATATATGTGGTAAGTTTGAGAAGCTACGGTGTACCTGCCGAACATTGCCACAAAACGCCTGGAATTTTAGTAATACGTGAAGTGACTGTGAACCTGTTTTAGGACAAGATCTATCACAGTTAATCTATTATTTACTTTTCTTCTATTTGCGTCCTCTATAATTTGATTCTATTCTTTTATTTATGATTCCTTCTGATTCACAATATGTGTGACTCCTTTACCATGAATATTCGTTTATTTGATAGCCCAGAAACATATTGATTACACTACGAACTGTAAACGGGAAAAAAAAAAATTAACTCCTTATTTCAGTAGTACGATTTTTAGCACAAGAAAGCCTTTACTTTTAATTTTCAAAGAGGCGACTTTTGAAAAATTTTGTCAGATCTTCATTGATCTTACTCCTAAAAAGCTAAAGTATAGTGGGCACTAAATTTTCAAAAAGGTTAAAATTTTAGGTTTTAGCAGATGTCTTTTAGAGAAGCTATTGTTAACGTAACACAAAATATATTGTATAAAACAGGTGTGAAATGTGATTTTTTTTCACATTTTTAAAACAACTCGTATTAAGAAAGATGTTTAAGTATGTAATTATGAGTTTTAGACAGCCCTCATATTTCAAAATAGTGGAACCAAATTCAGGTATTCAGAATTTTTATTGAAACCTCTTGAAATAATTCATTTTTTGATCTAAATCGACTGAGAGAAAAAGGTTTTAATGGATGACCAAACCTTATAATCGTAATATCTTTGTCGTTATTGGATTTACGAAAAGGTTGCAAAATAAAACAGGTGTAAAATCTATTGCTTTTAAACTTTCATATATTTACGAATTACCATCTATTTAAAAACATTTACGAATGCAAGCTACCAGCCGTCGGAAAGGAAGAAGTTTAAAGCCAAGCTTAGTAGTAGTACCATATAAGCTCATTGTTTTCTCAGGGGTATAAATTAAATTTGAAATAAAAAAATAATAATTTTTTTTAAGCTCTCCTAAATAGCCATAAAATTAAATAGTTCTTTGTTACTAAAAATCTTAGTGGTCATTCTTGTAACAGATATATATATATATTAGGCAAATCACTGCTTTTTTTAATTTAATTTTACTAAAATTCTTGGATTTTTTAATTACTGAGACAAGAATAAACTTGGACCACAAGCATACAGACAAAAAATGCTTCCTTTAGAAATGCAACTTTTTCTCAGACAATTATTCAAATGTATGTATCATTAAATAAAATATTTACCATCGCGAGCGCTCTCACACTTTTCATAATTAATATCTCTGTCATCCTCCCTTATATTAAGAATTATAATTATAATGTTATAATTAATTTAGAATTGTAATGTTAAATCAAAAACTAAAAAAAAAACAACATACCAACGTTTGAAAATAATGAAATAAAATATTCGATTTATTTATTTGATTGAAACGTTAGATAAATGCAACTGACAGATACAGGTAGGTTTATATGTAGGCATATAACACCTGGTATATGATGTCCATGATACACCATCTAATTCCCTCATATCACACTCTTGATACAACACCTAATCCCTCGATATATATCGATATATCACCCTGGATATAACGCCTATCATAATATTAATTTATATTTTAAGGGTACATTCATTTTTTACTTAAATTAATTTCGTATTTGTCTTATGCAATAAGAATTTTTGTGAAACTATTATTTGGTAAATAATGGATAAAGATTTAACACAGCACAATTTACTGTAAAACGAATGTTTTCCAAGAGAACGCAATTATTATTGCTCTCTCCCTAATGTAAAATAAATATGACAGTATAAGTGTAGGAATTTCTTGAAATTGATAAAAAAATTAATGATCGTCTTTTCGAATATTAAGTTTTGTATATTGTCCATTTCATTCTACTCTTGCTAGATATCATGATGATTAAAATAAAATATTTTTAAATTGCAAAATAAAGTAGATATTTAAAGAAATAAGTAAACATTGAGATTATGAAAAAAACAAATCCTCTATAACACAGCTACAACATTTATTTTCAAAAGAAATACATACCTTTGGTACTTTTTGAGTAAATGGAATGCGATCCATCTGTTCAAGGCAGCATGAAAAAAATAAATAATAAAATAAACCATATTAACATGTACAAAGATGAGGTTAGAAAATGTTTGACAAAAATTAGATGATGTTTTATCAAAAAGATACAACATTATAATATATTAATATCCGATACATTGTTGGTGGATAAAAGCAGTAAATTCAAATTTGATACAAAAAATCATTAAAAAAAAAAAATGNATCTTATTATTTTTTTTTTTTTAAGGAAAAAAGGGATACCTCACTAGATTTTAATATCAAGCAACTTTATACCATCCGACGAGGGGTTAGATATCATTTAGGAAACTAAATAAAGGATGGGCCTTTAGCATTTTTAAGTTCCCTAAACAATAATTTAATTTTTTGTAAAAAATATTAAAATACGAAAAAATAAATAAAATTATTAACGGAATAGACAATTATAAATTTAATACATTGCAGTACGGGAAAAAATTGAAATATATAAACAAAAGTACTGTATTTCCCTTATTAGTTTCGCGTCTAATAATAATGAAATATGGAATTTGAAGGTAGGCCGGGGTAGCTCCAGCTGTTTCTAAGTTTATTAGAGCAATTTGATAACTTCCACAACTTATAAATCACTGGCTAGCACAAATCTAAAATCCTAAAATAAATGGAGAGTTGTAAAAATTAAAATGTACTAAATAAATCCATCATTCCTTCCTCCGCAGTTTTAGCAGTCATGAATAGTCTCTGATATATATATAGCATATCTCTCAGGGATACGACTGCATCAGCAACTCCTACTTTTGTGGAGTACGTTCTCGGTTCCGTTCAACAGGCGATTCATGACCGATGCCGGTTACCTTCGTCGCTTTAAAGTGATGGTTAATCTGTAGGGAAGCCAACTGGTAGCCCAGGTATACCCTCGCATGCGCACCTACAGTCGCCAACCATAAGTACAAGAGCCCAAGCATGGAGTAGTCCGTGACATTGAGATTTGTAGCTCTCCAGTTCGAACCGAGGCTCCACTACTGTTTTGGTGTGATGCAGCGAAAAGAGTGTTCTTTTGTGATAGTGGATGTAATCCTTCTGATTCTTCAGAAGTACGCCGTTGCAGAGAATTATATTAAATGTCCTTGAGCACAAGATCAGTTGCCCTCACCATTACCATCCTCCCCATTAAGGTGATCGCTATCACTCCTCCTCGAACAGTCATCATCATCGTCGTTTTCCAGGCTTTGTTTGATTAAATAAATGCTATATATAGCCAATTTACATTTACACATATTCAACAATAAACTCCAGTTTGTCCTGGATAATAATATAATCGCTGATATCTCGCAAAACGGCTTGAATGCTTTGGAATTTCATGGCGTTGCTCAAAACGGTGCAACCGACCGGATGATCACTGCTTAGGACCCTCAAGGTACACCCAACTTAGTACATTAATTAAACATTCCACCAGTGTCTGGTGAAGTACATCATACTCAGTAGACAATTAATGCGAGGGAATAGAATAAAACATCTAACTGTCCCATCCAGGACTCGAACCTGGATCTCCTGCTTGCCGGGCCGCTATGTTTCCATTATACATTCCGGCCCAACAAGCAGGAGATCCAGGTTCGAGTTCTGGCTTGGACAGATAGATTTTTTATTCTATTCCCTCTCATTAATTGTTTAAAATTTACGTGGGATAATAAACCACAACTAAATTAATATTTACATACTTAGTAGAGTTCTTCATTGTTTTCCGCTTTTTCCAGTACCGATTTAAAGCTCACCATTCTGTCTGTCAGCTTACAAATATCTCTCTCTGTTGTTCCTCCTATACCGTACTTTCCACCATTTTCTATTTTAGAAATCATTTCCAGTTTTAGGGTAATCATTATAGCAATTCTTCTTTAACTCTTTCTTTTCATTATTTACCCAGTAAGAGAAGAATAAGCACTACCTTTTAGAACTAATGCTCA
Organism: Oncopeltus fasciatus; assembly: GCA_000696205.2. Taxonomy (NCBI): domain Eukaryota; kingdom Metazoa; phylum Arthropoda; class Insecta; order Hemiptera; family Lygaeidae; genus Oncopeltus; species Oncopeltus fasciatus. Next base: position 378,294 of record KZ806969.1, on the reverse strand, counting down.
TATACTTCTCACCGTCAAATCGACATGCTTTTGTTATTGCAAAGCTACTTTGGGTTAAATGGGATTCTCCCAAAATGTATTCTATGATATCTATATAATTATCAGAAATGTACAGTCAGAGCGTACTGCTTTCGGAGAACCGGGCTTTGTAGACTGTAGACTGTAGAAGTTTAATCGTAAAAAGAAATAATGAAACATTCCTATAGAAAAACAGTGATGGAAAACATTTTGCTTTTCTTTTCAATATCGCATTCATTAATAATAATAAAATTTCTTCTTTTTTTTTTTTATGCAACGCCCACCGGATAGGATAATTTTCAGTATTTAATTTCTAACTATTACATTATCGGATTTCATAAATATTAATTTTCTTGTGGTATTTATCCCACGAAAATTTTAACAATTTCCTGGTAGCGTAAAAGGTAACGTACCGGCCCGGAAAGCAGGAGATCCAGGTTCGAGTTCTGGCTGGGACAGATAGATTTTTTGTTCTGTTACCTTGCACTAAAATTAATATCGGATTTCATGTATCTTAATACGTAAATAATTAAATTTTGAAGGAGGGGATTGTGATTTTCAAAATAAAAAATTTTAAATATAATTTAATAAGGTATAGGATTTATTCTAGATTAGATAAAGATAATTTTTGTCTTTGGCTGATATCTTCTAATCTGTTTTTTTTTCTTAAATACAGGAGCAATGAGTAGCGATCTCCAAAGCTTCTCTAACGCTGTGCGAGATATTTATAGCCATTTTGGAAATATGAACTGAGATTTGATGACTTTCCGGATTAGCAGATGAGGTCGTTAGACAGCAAGTTTCCGCCTGATATGACATTCAAGCAGACGAGTCCTAAGCCCGACGTCAGCTCGGATTCCAGGATCAACATGGCTAAATGAAATGAAGCGGCTCCAACATTTTCATTTAAAACTGTCTATTTGAGTCATACGATGAATGGATGTGATCGCCTGCAAGCTTGACAAGCTTATTAACTCTGGCTTTCATTCCTAAATGTGTAAATTACTTTCCAACTAGAATATACTAAATTTCGAGTGTACTTCACTCAACCTTAGTTTAAGTCCTAGTTGAGTGTAAGTTAATTAGTATTGTATTAAATAAATCCTAACTAAACAATTGCTGAACAAAAAAAAAGTCTTCTGACGTTTCTCTCCCAGAATGATTTCAATGAATTTTTTATCGTCTCCTACTATACAGTGAAAACTCAAATATAAGTAAATATTAATTTAGTTGTGGTGTATTATCCCACGTAAATTTTAAACAATTAATGCGAGGGAATAGAACAACAAAATCTATCTATCCCAGCCAGTACTCGAATCTGGATCTCCTGCTTTCCGGGTCAGTATGCTACCATTTGCACCACCGGGACTAGCCAGATAACTTATTAAATTCCCAACACACTAGCGAGAGTCTAACATACGAGAAAGAAGAAAACATCGTCTTATGCTCGAAGTACTGACATTGTCTAGTTATTTATCGACTCTCGTTATTTACTTTTTAATTTTTCATTTATAAATATTAATTTAGTTGTGGTGTATTATCCCACGTAAACTACAAAAAAATATTGCAAGGGAATAAAATAAAAATCTATCTGTCCCAGCCAGGACTCGAACCTGGATCTCCTGCTTTCCGGGCCAGTATGCTAACATTTGCACCACCGGGACTAGCCAAATAACTTATTAAATTCCCAACACANAATATATAATATTTATAATATCATAACATATTTAATAAGTTATAATATTCTGGTGGTGCTAATGGCGCAGAAAGCAGGAGATCCAGGTTCGAGTCCTGGCTTGGATAGATTTTTTATTCTATTCCCTTGCATTAATTGTTTAAAAAGTCAACTATAAGTTTTGACTGATCTACAAAAACGAGAAAAGTCTTTATTTCCAGCCAGATCCTCCCTTTCAAGTACTTTTATGTCCTGCTAAGAAGAAGGACAATTATTACCAGTACAAAATAATATAATAAGTATAGCTAGGAAAAATTAACTCGAATCTAATGACTTTTCAGATTGAAACTGACTGGGCTTGATATGACACAAAAATTCTAGCTTGATATAATATTCATGTAGAAGACCCATATGCCAGTCGTCAGCCCTGATTCCAGAATAAACATGACTAAATGAGAGGAAACGGCTTCAACATTTTAATTTAATGCTGTCCGTTGTGTTTATTACTACGTTCTGGGAAATTCAAATGTTTATGTATATTTCAGTCTCTTCTGCCTGTCTGTTACACATTTGAGGTGAAAGGTATATTTTGGTGGAATGTTATTTTGGTTCTTCAGATTGAGTACCGGTCGCCCCCAACCAGCTTGTATCAGCTACCCTTTTGTCACTTTAATTTTACAGGTTGTAGGAAGTGTATTCCTCTACTTGGAAAGTGTGTAAAATTCGAAAATCATTCTGTGAGTAAAGTTAAGAAGTTTATCGATAGGCAGACCAATCTGGTCAGAGCCTCTCCCCCAGAAGGCGGTACAGAAGACCCTGGTGGTCATTACAGGGACCCTGGCATAGGTCCGAGGAGCCTCGACCACAAAGGTGACCACCAATCTGGAGGATCACTATCTGCTACCTGGAAAACTTCTTCTCCATCTCGTCACGATATCCACTCCTTCCTATCTTCTAAGACTTCCGGTCTCTTCCATTATCTATTTTGACCACACTTTAGCCACCAAACTGGCATTCCCTGCATCCTTATATTGATTGCTCATCCCAAGAAGTGCTTTTCTGTCCTCCTTTAGAGACTGAGGAGTTTCTTGGTACGCCATTGGAAGGTCGCGTATATTATCTCCCATCTGCCTAAGCGCATGACATCCGGATACAATTTAATCACCGATCAAATACTACCCATGTAGTATCCGATGTCCCCCAAAAAGAATTTTATTCCTGACTATATTCCGAACAAGCCACTACCCTCTCCTCTCGAAATATTTAGACAGAATAATAATTCCCAAACCTGGAAAACAATGTCAAAACCCATCATCCTGAAGACCAGTCAGTCTTGTTTTTGTAAGGTCTTTGAAAACTTATATAGATAAATGGAGTTTTTTGACCGTAGATATTATTATTAGTTTTTTTTTAAGTACGCATTTATAAAAAATTGTATTTCTTATTGGATCAACCTTGACTAAAAAACCTCTGATAACTTATTCAACCGCTACTTTAGGGTCCGACAGGGATGGAATTACTCCGATTACTACCAATTCGAGTCAGGAGTTCCACAAGATATATATAGGGGATAAGGGCCCGTCCTATTCATCCTACATTATACACTGTATATATATATATAGTTTGTGTATCTGTGTTATATGCTAATGAAATTCGACATGCAGCTTTAAAATGCAAAGCAGTATTTACAATATCAGATCACCAGGAGTGGGGAATTACTTGCAATGACAATTTAGTTTAGAGTAATGAAACATAACATAGGTTTCAAACAACGAAAATGAACAATTACCAGTGACAGTTGATACATTTTTTATTAATACAATTTTTAATTTTAAGTACTAGAAGCCGAAATTAATTGTTTTCCTTGATGAAATTAAGCATGTAACTTTTAAAAGTAATGACAAAGGCTGAATTATTTTTATTAAAATCGAATGAATAAATGAGGGCATTACCTTGAAGCGTCAAGTTCGGAGTAAAGAAATTAAAAAAAGACTAGTTTATTATAAAGAAATATTATAGGAGTTAAGTGATGAATTTAAATATTCAACAGTAGGGAATGAACGATACTGGATATTTTAATTTAACGTCTGAGAATGGACAATTAGTTGTTATTGACATTTGGCATATCGCTGTTAAATGCAAAACAAAAGGCTAAATTTGTTTATTTAAACTAAATCTAGTTTAGTGCAGTGAAACTCATCAGAAATTCCTTAACTAATAACATGAATATTTGAAATGTTGAACCATGAAATATAAATATTAGCAGTAAGAGTTTACCTGAACAGAACATTTTAAAATTTTAGGTCTATTAAGTCAAAATGAATTATTTTTCTTGATTGAATTTGGCAAGCTCATCCGTTTTCGAAAAGTTATCTTAGTTACATTGACTGATTACATGAGAATATTTAACCAGAAACTATTTTCTCAATAAAAAAAAAAGTGAAGCAGCTAAGTATTGACCAAGTCCTGAAGATGGGGTCCATGACGAATGCCTTCAGATGCTCTTATCTTCATGACGTCATATGTTAAATAAAGCGGTATTTCCTCTGAACAAAGGAATACGATTAGAGATTCACTGAACAGACTACAAGCTAATGGACACTTACGCGCTATCAGCAAATACCTCGCTACCTTCATAGATCCATAAGCAGCTCTTGAGTGGAAATGATGGACAAGGTTATGGGAAAATAACGCAGATGATATCATAATTATTTCAAGTTATGGGAATGACTGGTTCGCAAGGCAGGATAAGATGTCAGAATAAGAAATTTTATTCAGCCTTTGAAAATTAAGATAATTTAAGGTTATTTTAGCTGCAAGAGTTCAAAGGTGCTGGAGGTGAGAGTAAATTCTCCTGGCGTCTCTTTTTAAAAAATATGAGAATTTCTAATTAAGAGGTTGTCTGTAGATGAACGCTGCCAATGACCTGTTTTAAAACAAATTTCAAATTCTGATTACAAAATACAAAAATAATGTAAATTCTTTTAAAAAATTCGAGCTTTAAGAGAATGATATTTTCCAGTTAAAAGTTAAAGATGAGTCGCTTTTTTTAGTAGCCCTTTTTTGTAAGCAATTCAATAAACATTTATTACAGGTGGAACGAGCTCTAGGTGACCAAAAAATATGCAAATAAGTTTTAGCAACTATTTTTTCTTGCAATATTTTTGAATTTCGGAACAAAAAAGCAACATTTTCATCTCTATACCAAAAGACTATTGTAACTGTTATCTTATCTTTAGTTGGCCTCTTCTATTAATCAGATAAGAAATCCTATTACTTGCCCTGATAACAACCATGCTTTTCGAATGGACTTTCACGTATTTAGTTAATCAAATGAATTTAACCAAACTGTTAATTTGGACAAGTTGTATATTTGTATCATGCTGATAGGAGAAGATAGGACGAGCTTATGCTGTCTGTTCATCTCTAAAGCTCCCGAAAGAACGGAAATCAATTCAATCTCACAAGCTCTCACTCCATTTTTATTTTTCAACGCGCACACACAAACTCACAATTACTTGTAAAAATTATTGTGGCTACCGCTGGCGTTATCAGGTTGATAGGATTCAAAAAATATTTGAAGACCTCATTAACTAGAACTATTTTAATAGCTACATTCTTCAGAATTTAGTGATGTAAAGTACTGATTAGGTGAGGAAAACTGCGAAGATCACATCAAATTTTCTTACATTGAGAAGTGGAACTACTACTACAACTAATCTATCATCTAGAGATACAACCCCAGTCATTTAATGCTTTCTTGAATCGCCACTAACCCCACTCGCTTGCAAGGCAGAATATAGAATTGTTACAACGCGTTTGTGCAACACAACATTTGGAAAGCACCTAACTTAATCAAAACAGTCAGTTTTGTGTACCGGACTGCAGGCACACCTGTAGAACCCCAACAACTGGGCTAATCCGATAACCTCAATCTGAATTCTCATTCTGATTCCCTTTTTCCTGAGTTCCTTCAATTAAAAGATTTTATTTTAGTTCAAGTCAACTTCACGTTGTTTCTATATAGATATTCACATTTATTCTATCATTCGATAGATAATAATAAATATGAAAATCTATAGATATTAATAGATATGGGTTCAAGAACCCTATTAATTAATAGTAATATTCGTACGTGCTATTCGTACGGTGAAATACTACTTAAATATTAAATTTTATTCTATTCCCTTGCCTGTAATTGTTTAAAATTTACGTGGGATAAAATACCACAATAAAAATAATATTAATAAAATTAAAAAATAAAAGTAAATAACGAGAGTCGATAAATAGCTTGACAATGTCATCTCCTTCGGGCATAAGACGATGTATTCGTTTTTCTTGGAGGTTAGACTCTCGGTACTAGTGCTGGGAATTTAATAACTTTTCTGGCTAGTGGTGTAAGTGGATAACGCGCTTGCCCGGATAGCAGAGATCAAGGTTCGAGCTCTTTTTTGATTTTTTATTCTGTTTCCTTGCACTAAAAATTGTTTACTACTTAAATATATCTCTACACCAAAATATAGCATATACATACGAATCAAAAAGGAAACCTAACAAGTACCATACCACAATATCGACAAAACCACAAATTATAATCAATTTTTCGTTACATGGAAGTACTAAACAGAATTGGTATTTCATTGTTGAGTAAGATTTTGTGTAGTGATTAAGAGGATCCCATTCCGGAGATGGCGGACTTTGCGAGACTCTCCGTAAGAGTGATTGCCGCTAGTAAGTGGAGGGGGGTACTAGAGCCGAGGAGACGTACATGTACAAAGCTACATTAACATATAAATCAGGATCGGTGAGGCTTCTCCCAACAGTCGGTGAGGCCGTTCTTGGAGACAGTGAACGCTGGTAATTCTATGTATATTAGATAGGGGTGTGAGGGGGTGAGACGTGGCACGCAGGGGTGTACTCTTTATTGCCATCTTCCTTTGACTTCTTTTTATAGTGCGGTAAAGCGGAGTCCTCCCTTCCCTCTCTCTTAATAAAAAGGGGATGAAGGGAGTCCTGGATGTGACTTCTCCCACCACTCAGACAATGCCCGACCAGGCTCTATTGTCTCCCGCACCGAAATATTGTTCTTATAGATTCTTTAAGGATAACGTTGCTCTGTAGGTATTTCTTTGTCCACGCACAAGAATTCCTTTCGAACTCAACATTTCTCTCTGAATGAAGGTTAAATTATTTTGGTATGTACCAACAGTGGACTCTTAACAGATTCTAATCTCTACAAGAAACAAGAAAATGAAAAATACATTTTTAAGAGAATTCATAAAACTCTTTATTTTAAATATTTGTGTTGCTGTTGAGGTCTCAAACTACAATAAAATAATATAAGTAATCATACTAAAGTAATAATAATTATATAATAATACTTATGATCGAAATTTAAATAATTAAAAATAACAAAGTAAAATAATCCCAAGTGTGTCAGGTAAGATTTCTAATGGTCACTCTTTAATTCAGCAGCTGTTTTGACGGAGGCAGTTTCTCGCAGGTTCGAACCTCTTTGAAATGCTATAGTTCGCCGAACGGGAAGGTTTCTTTTCCGAGCTCTCAAGATCCTTTTTACTGGAAGAATTAAGTAGAACTATAGGCCGACTTCTTGCAGTGGGCAGTTCAGCAGTGTCTCAACAAATAAAGGAACAAAATAAATATATCCAAAAGCGTCCAAAAAAGAGTCTCTAATCAGCGTTACGTGCAAGAACATCCCTATTCCTCTCTCTGATTCAGTCCGTTACCTTGGGTTCCACCTTGACTCACGACTCAACTGGAATGAACATACTAAAATCAAACATCAAGAACTCAACAGACGCCAAGGACTCTTATACAGCCTTATAATCAGGCGCTCACACCTCACATTAGAAAATAAACTGACCATCTACAAGACCATATTACGACCAATCTAGATCTACGGTGCAGAACTGTGGGGTGCCGCTAAGCTTTCCAATATCCAACGAATACAGTCCTTTTAATCCGAAGTCCTAAGAATAATTGCTAACGCTCCATATTATGTGTCCAACTCTACCCTTCATCACGACTTTAATATTCCTTTTGTCAAAGACCTTATCTCCACCGGTTTTTATGTCTCCCTCAATAAAATGCAATCCCAAAAAGTCCAATCCCAATCGTCGAATCCTCTACATCCTCGAATCCCACAATCCACCCCGACAATTAAAACGACATTGGCCGAGCGACCACCAAATTTAATGCCTACATTAACTGGGAGTGAGGCACTTTCTCCCTGCGAAGCGATTTTGATTTGCTGTATTATTATTACCAGCTCTGATAAAACTTCTTCTAAAATTCTAAAATTCCTCATATTATTTTCATTTAAAAAATAAAGAGTCAGTAATATAATATATAAATATAGCAGTAATTTAATAAATATAACAATGTACAAAAGTTTTTTCCTAATTATAAAGGGGCTCATAGTTCAATGATATAAATACATAATTTTTTTATATTAAATGTTATCGTGCTCAGAGAATAACAAAATAACTTGTAAAGGTCTAATTTTTCTGTTCCATGTCAGACATGAAGGAGGTAAGAAAGGGGGAAGTTATAAAAGGGCGAGGGAAATAAAAAGGGGAGCGTAGGGATGTGTATTGGGGAGTGGACGAGAGCATTGAAAGGGTGGATCCCATCGAGCAGGGCACTTGTCGTTGGGGTAAGTAGGTCTCTCTTCTTCATTGAATAGGCCGCCGGTGCTGGCATTCATTCTGCACACACTCCCTGCTCAATACAGCCAGCTGGAGGCGGCCATCTCTCCAGGGCAATATCTCTGCAGGGGCGCCTGCACCCTGCACGACCAGTATCCAGGTACCCTGCATCCTCCATCGCCGGGAACAAAGTCACCCTTATATACCTCATGCAAGTATTCTGTCTTCTACAAGGACACTTCTGAAAATGCATATTCAGTCTTCACACACTCCCTGCTCAATACAGCCAGCTGGAGGCGGCCATCTCTCCAGGGCAATATCTCTGCAGGGGCTCCTGCACCCTGCACGACCGGTATCCATGTACCCTGCCCTGCATCCTCCATCGCCGGGAACAAAGTCACCCTTATATACCTCATGCGTGTATACTGACTTCTACAAGGACAAATCTGAAAATGCATATTCAGTCTGCACACACTCCCTGCTCAATACAGCCAGCTGGAGGCGGCCATCTCTCCAGGGCAATATCTCTGCAGGGGCGCCTGCACCCTGCACGACCGGTATCCAGGTACCCGGCCCTGCATCCTCCTTCGCCGGGAACAAAGTCACCCTTATATACCTCGTGCGTGTATACTGACTTCTACATGGACAAATCTGAAAATGCCTCTTTTCAAAAGGCTTTCCCGTTTACAAAACATAAATATGTTATTATCACAAATTAACCATCTCTCTATAAGGTATGCTACACTTAGAATTTTATTAATAACTTTTTTTTCTTTCCAATAGGTTCAGTATCTATTTTATATAATCAATTACACACGATTATATATTTTTCATTGTTATATTATCATATGTAGACATTTTTCTATATTATTTATGTATGTTTCTTTTTCATATTTATCCCTGATTAAGGCCTGAAATTAAGTCCAAAACATTGGCTAAAAAACATTGGTTAAAAAGTAGTTTTAATTCTTCTACTACCATGTCCGAATTCCCGACAATCCTCTCTTCACAATAATGTTATATTATTTAATTGGATTTTAACAATAGAAATCCAATAGTGAATATAAACACTAATGCAGAGCTGAGCCCAGGGCGGCTAAATTAGCAATGCCTATATGATGGAAACTTGTTAGTAACTGAAAATGACAACTCTGGAGGCTGGGTGTAAGCCATCATTTAACTTGGTCTATAGGTAGATATCTTATGAAAACTTTTTTTTTTAACCTTCATTTATATATTACATTATGTTAAAAATAAATAAAAACATTTTGTAATTTGATAACAATGAATAATAGAAAAAAAATGACATGACATTAATGAAAGTTACATGAGAAGAGGAAGTGACCAGTACTCTCAATAAATAAAAAAAAAATTAGAAGAGATAAATTCGTATTTTTATAAGATACATATTTAAGGTGAAAGGGGAGATTTTGGTTCAAAACCAAGATCATATGACAGAAAAATAAATAATAATAATAGCTAACGAAATCTGTTTAAAAATGAAATTAAAAGTCATTTTATAGGTGAATACGATACAAAATAATTCCAGTAAAAAATTAATCGAACTTATGGATGCCGCAAATTTCGTCCATTTCTTAAATGACGGAGTCGAGAAAACTTAGGGATGCAAAAAGAACTAATAATTATTTTGTTCTAGTACTTGACTTTTCAGGTAACGCCCCCACCCCTGATCGCCCGTTTTCGTTTTTACATTTAAAATTGCTTGGCCAAATTTCATTAAGAGCAATTTTGGCCCTCAAATTGTAAAAGTATGAAATAATTCTCAATAAAATAAACCGTTTCGACTTCTATTATGCTAAACTAAATATTATGTATGTTACAATAACGAAATCAGTCATTAATTTTACATTTAAAGGTGACATACAAAATTTAATTAAGAAAAAGAGGCAATGCATGTAGAACCTAAACTCACTCGCACATACACACCCAGTAAAACACACAGATTTTTTTTTTTATAATCTGGCATAAGTAAAATCTGAATAGTTAGTTGAATTAGCAATAGTAATATTGTTTACGTAGGCTTCCACAGTCATCAGATGTATGTAAAGTTTTTTTCCGGATTGGACCGTGTAAAGTTTTTGATGGTTGCCGAGCTTTTGCACATCCTGTGATGGCTTCTTCAGGGCTGAATAGAGAATGAGAGCTGTCTTCAAATCCAGGGGTATTTATACCCGGCGCTGTCCGGTCCTTGGGCGAAGCCTGCCTTCCCATTGGTTGATCCTGTTTTCTTGCTCACTGATTGGCTGGATCCTCTTATCGATTGGCTGGATCCTCCTATCGATTAGCGCTGGTTTCCAATTCTTGCTGAGCCTGTATCCATCCTCCCTGTTGATATTCCTCGGATTTTTCGCTATTTCGATGGCTTCTCTGATGGTCCGTCGATAGTAGTTGTTTTCCCGGGCCAGTATTGAAGCGTCTTCGAATTTGAAGTGGTGGCTGGTGTTGGCGAAATGTTCTGCTAGAGCTGACTTTTCTGTACGTCCGTGTTTGATGTCTGCAATGTGTTCTTTTAGGGGTGTGTCGATCGTCCTTCCAGTCTCACCGATGTAAGTAGTTCCGCAGGTGCAGGGAATCTTGTATATTCCTCGAGTCCAAAGTCCAAGCTTATCCTTAGGTTTCGGAAGGATGTCAAGATTGTTTTTATACAAAACATTTTTTTTCTTTAACATTCCGTTCGCATGAGAGAGAAACCATTTGTATACTACTGCTTTGACTTTTTTTTTTTTTTACTTTTTAACAAATGTTAGAATACATATTTTTTGGAAAAGTAGCGCCCGGCTTACGTACCTTAGTTCAGTGCTCCACGTAGTTTTGTAGTTATCCTACGCTCTTTTGGGTCTTGCGATAATGAAATGAGACGTGAGTAGGAGAAACGAGCCGGTGAAAATGAAGAGTTTTAGTGAAAGATGGATTGTATTGAGCTTCAACCAGAAACACAGGGACGCAATTATTAAATGAAGACAAGAACGTGAAACCTAAGAAAAGGAATATGTACTGAAATTTCTTTCAAATTTGATGCAAAATTAAATATTGTATTACTTTTTTCCAGTGACTTCTCAGTATTCATAACTTATAATTAGTATTTTCCTCTTTTCTAACCACATTTTCTGCATCTTGTAATGTAGACAAATTCTCTATGACAGTATTTGAATAGTGGGCTGAATGGGTACCCTAGCAATTGATAAATAATAGTGGGCCGAATGGGTACCCTAGCAATTGATAAGAAATAGTGGGCTGAATGGGTACCCTAGCAATTGATAAGAAATAGTGAGCTGAATGGGTACCCTAGCAATTGATAAGAAAAATTGAAGGACACAGTGGTGAGATTTAGCCATTGTTAATGTTTAAGACATGGTGAGATTTAGCCATTGTTTATGTTTAAGACATGGTGAGACTGAAGAGAAGGAGGTTGAACTGGAACGAGTCATTTTCGATAGATATTTAGTATGGTCTAAGGATACTCCGGAATGACTCTTGGATGGGAAGCCAAGTTTTGGGGTTGAAGTTTTTGACACCCAAGCTCAGAGCATCTGCTAAAGCCAATCTCCTCTGCCTCGCGAAGTTAACTTGCATCTGATAAGAGAGAAAGTCTGATGCAGAACCGAGACTAAGGCGGAAATGGTGTCAGTTGACAAATTCCTTAGAGCTCCGATGGTTTCTGAAGCTGGAATAAAAACAGTTATACGAGTCATAATTAATTCGTATCTGAGAAACACGGTCCGACATAGGCTAACACAGCCTCTGTAACACACAGTCCAGAACCCACTGAATTCGTATCTGAGGAACACGGTCCGACATAGGCTAACACAGCCTCTGTAACACACAGTCCAGAACCCACTGAATTCGTATCTGAGGAACACGGTCCGACATAGGCTAACACAGCCTCTGTAACACACAGTCCAGAACCCACTGAATTAGAAAGGACGCGGGAGTTACTGTAGGTATTTTTGACTTCAGCCCATTTCTTTATGGCTCCTCATCCACTAAGAAGTTCTTGACAACTGAGGATGTTTTCTTTCTTAATACTGGAGATATTCGAATTTCTTCACGATTGACAAAAATTGACCCACAAGAATAAGAGAGACGATAGTTTCACTGAAGTTGGTTCAGAAGAGAATAGGGATCTGAGGCAGGGACAAACGAAAGGCGAATATGAGGTTTTTGCGTTGATCGTTCAAACAAGTGAATTCCAGAGGTGTGACACTTGGAACTCTCTCAGAAGAGTAACGAGCTTTCCATCAATCTTAATAACCTTCAGGTGAAGACTGTAAATACTTTCACTAAAGCATCAGTTGAAGAGAAACGTTTGCCCTTCAACAGCCCGCCCATTCAATTAAAATATGCCTGGAAGAATTAGTTCCAAAACGCCTGAGCGACAGCAGTCAACATCGCTGGAAGTAAAAAAGAAACTTCAATATCGCTGTCAGCTTTATCCTCTTCATAGCCAGGTATTCCCGAGGGATAAATAAGTATCCCTATTCCCGAGGGAAGCAATAAGAGGGAATGGCGATCAGTCGGGTTAGTAGGTGCAGGTAAGATTATTTTAATTGGGATCTGATTTGGAGTCCGGCTGTTGGAGGACAGAAGCGGGAAATGGAGGGTAAGTCGGCAGACTGCCAATAGATAGCAGCAGGTTATGGAAGGACGGTCTGGTCCTGGAACAAGGTTCATCCTCATATGAATGAATCTTGATCAACTTTCTTATAAATGAACTAGAACCAGGCTAGTAGAAAAAAAATAAAATCTTTATAAAATATAAGAATTATTATTTGCTAAAATGATTACATTCATATAAATTCTAACAAAATTTATGATAATACTGACTAAATAAGCCATTTTCTATAAGTACATATTTTGGTTTCCACTAGATAATTAGTTTAAATTTTTTACATCTGTTCATTCATAAACTGAAAAATAATCACATACAAACATAAAAAATTTGACAGCTCACTTTAGGAGGGAAAATTTTTCTTAATTTATAAAATGTAGAAAATAAATTAATTAAATTCTATTGTGGAACACTGATTGGCCAATAAAGTAAGTAAAGGACGAGATACGCTGTAATCTTCAGGACATCGTCAAGAAAGCAGGACGTCAGTATCCTGCGATCCGAGAGGTTTATGGGATCCTGGGAACACTTCCCTGCTCCCAGTACTTAATGACTCTGTAGGGGAGATAGCTGCTGAGTTACCATTTTCAGCCCCAACTCAAACTCCCGAGTCCCCTAAGCAGTCTTCTTAAGGCCCTCTTTCTTCTGCTTCCTCATGCCAGCTCATTAATTTTACACCCATGACTAAATCCATCATTGAACCTTAGGAGATTTACGGGATATGATAGCCAGAGAATAAATCACGTCGCTGGGTTCACAAACCCCACATAAATAATATACATGTAACAAATAAAAAACTGGATAAAACTAAAAGTACATTTTAAAAATGATGAGCCCAAAAGCTAATAAAGGTTTTATATATATATATATATATTGTCTGGACAACTCAATCCAGCCACCTTTCTTCTTCCGGCACATTGACTATAACTCATCTAGCTTCCAAAGAATAGTGTGCTGGAGACATATAGTGTCTCGTTGCAGCCATATTGTAGGGGAGTGAGATATGGAGAACAGGGAGGCCAAAGACAACTCGATCATGTAACCTTTCTTCCATCACTTTGACTTCAACTCTTCTAGCTACCAAGGGATAGTGTGCTTGGTGATTTCAGTCGGTTGGACCGGGTTAATTCAAATTGCATATTGCATTTCTTGGTTTCTTGTGCCTTCAAGCGCATTTGAAATATACCTACTCTTACATCCATGAAGTTTCAATACAGTTTTGTAGGATAGCTTGTTTGGCCTTTCAGAAAAGCGCCGAATTTGATGGGCACGACGGCACTCTCAAAAAACTGCTGTCACATAAACTATCCATTTTAATCGGTGGAAAAGGAGCCATCACCCACAAAACAAATTAGTCGAAAGAATAACATTGAAAATGAATGTAAACACTACTCTCTTAGACTTTATAGCTGATTTTCTTAGTGGAAAAAAAGATTAAAAAATAAGTCGAAAGAATAACATTGAAAATGAATGTAAACACTACTCTCTTAGACTTTATAGCTGATTTTCTTAGCCAAAAAAAAGATTAAAAAATAAATACTTCGCTCTTAGTTGTCCAAGAAGGACAATGAAGAGGAAAGATAAAACCAGCTAAAATTTGCTCCAGGCCGACAAGCGAGAAGGATATATATAAAAAAAGGACGTAATGATTTCCAAATTTGGTTAACTTTTCAACCCTCCCACCCTTCCCACAATATTCCTATTGGTCAGCGTGCAAAAAGAACCTCAAATGAGGAATTTGATTTTCTAAAATGAAAACTGTCAATGCCAGAGCACCTTATGTTTCTATATACAAGAGTTAAATAACAAGGGGATGTATTAAAAAAGAAATTGTACACTAATGTAATAACTAAAATATTAGACCCTTAATAATAAAGACTGTATTTCACTAAATTCAGAAGAAGCATTTAATATTTTTTCCCGATTAAATTTATTGCTATTCATTTTGATTTTTTTCATTTAGTCATTTAAATTCATTTATTTATTCTACTTTTGTGTTATTCATAATAAACATGTGGCAACAAAATAATTTAATTTAAAATTATGAATTAAACCTGATTTTATTTTCGTAAAAACTAAACTGCATATTAAGAAAGTCAGCCATTTAATGACTGTGCAAACTAAACGAATAGCTCAAGGTCGTGATCAGTGTTTGAAATGAAAAATACGTTTTGAAAAAATCATGCAAAAAACCCCAAAGTTGTGTCAAAATTTGCTCAATGATGAATTTTTTTTTTTTTTTTTTTTCATGGCGTGTCAACCTTTGGTCATTAACGCCAGGGTGATATTTTTAGAAGCGGGAAGATATTTTCAAGAAGAAGTATTTCTTAGCAATAGGTCATTGTGAAGTTTAATGTATTGTTAATGAGAATAGTTACCTGAACATTCTTTCTACATTTAAAAGTGATATCTGAAATACTCTTTTATCGATGGGCAAAAAGAAGACGTCAACTTGGACTATTGTGTCTTTTATGGTCTTACGCAGCTTTCGTGGATCAATGATCCCATGCTCAGAGCAGATGCTCATGTCTTACGAGGAGCATTGCTTGAGAGGACGTACGGGGGGGGGGGGCGACTCCCCCCTTTATCTGTAAGCTAATCTGTGTTGTGTTTCTATAATTAAATCTTAACCAAATATTACGTCCGCTGAAGTGAAAACAGTTTTCGTACTTTATAGCTCTTATTGGTCCTTTTTCCTTTATTTTTGCATTTAAAAACATCATATCTAATATCGTTAAAGAAAAGTTAATTTTAGCTTCTAAAGCATTAAATTGAAATTTAGAAATCAGGTAAACCTCTTTGCATGAATATTCAATTTTTCTGTGAAACTCCTATATTATTTATTTCATCAATAAACAAATCTAGTTTGTTTTCATGAATTTCATTAATCTAGACTAAATATTACATACGCTACAAAATTAGAACTGTTTCTGCTTGTACTTTCAGTAGCTAGTTAATCAAAATATCTATAAAAAAAATTTTTTTTTCTTCAGTTTTTTCATTTTAATTTTTCAATTCAGTTCATTCATTATGGGGAGGTATAATGAATTGTTAATGCGAATAGTTATTATCTGGATGGACATAGTAATTTCTTTGTGCTTGGAAACTATGAAATTTATAAGAAAGAAAAAATTGAGAGAGAATGGAAAAGAACCATTCTGAAAATGCAACTAGATAAGATTTAATAGCCTGCCTTTTTTCAGAAAGTTCATTGCAGAGTCGATGACTTCATCATCATCAAATAAAATGATGGTAAGATCTTTAACAAAAACAACCACAATATCTAAAAATATATTATAAGAACAATCACAATATCTAAAATTTTGCATGAGATCAACCGCAATATCTATAAATCTATAATAAGAACAACTACAATATCTAAAAACCTTCAATAAAAACAACTGCAATATCTAAAAATCTATAATAAAAATAACCGCAATGTCTATAAATCTACAATAATAACCACCGCAATAACTATAAATCTATTATAAAAACAACCNAAATGGGTTTTAAATCTGAAACATTCTACAAAAAATTATTGGATTTTTTTAAATTATCCTAATTCTATGGAATCAGTACACGTTCAAAAATATTTTTAAATAAAAGAGCAGAAAAATAAATATGAATGATGCACTATATCTCCAAGATTTAAATTCTTAAATAGCCTGAAAGATTATAAGGATGACGAATGTCTCAGATGTAACAATGACTGAGATGCTTTCATTTCTAAGACAATGAAATGCCGTTTCTTAGTTCCTTAATAACTTTTGAAAGGATTTTGAGGGTCGCAATTGAAATAAATTTCATTCCTTAACCGCAACATTTAAATAGGCAACAAATTTACTAAGCTTCCCCAATTTTAAATAAGAGAAGAATGAACTGCAATTTCAATTACGCAAGTCACGTCATGACTCCAACACGAAGGAATTTATTTCTCCACGAGAAATCCCCTCAAACGAATATCCATTAGAGTCTCGACTAATTTCTTTCATGTGCCTCTGTTAAAGTGAAAGTAACAATACAATGAGATACACTAATTTCTCTGGGAACTTTCAGAAAGTCGTAAGAGACAAGTGGTTTTGGTAGAGCACATGTATCAAGTTGGCTACTCCCAGCTGGAATGTTAACAGTTGGGGTAAAGTGGTTTAAGTAAATGCAGGTGAACTCGAGATAAGTGACACATTTTCACAATGGGCGAGACGGAGTTTGAGGCGATTTGAGCCTATGTGAGGATCCATTCACAGAGCCGAGTGGGGCTCTTGTCCAATGAGAAGATGTGAGGCAGTGTGGAGGAGAAGGACATGGAAGTGGGGAGCTTCTTATAAGGACTATTAGGGAATTCAAATTCAGCCATATTGGAGAAAGGTCTTAAGGGAGCTGAGAGACACCACACTGATCTCTCAGTATCAGACCTCACAAATTTCAGGTTTAGAGAAAGAAAAGTGGTGATTTTACTAAAATTAACTATATTTATAAGTTGTACATAACTTACCAAAAAGATTACATTAGTACACAGATTAGTAATAAATAACAAGGAAAACCATGAGGCAGAAAGGCGACAATTTTCAGATATGATCCCATCAGATGATTATTTATTAATGAAACAAATAATAATAAGTGAAAAACTAATAATTATGATGTACTTGAATAATTATGTTTTACATGTACACAAAAATACTTTAGAATTAGACAAAAAAATGTATAAATAAATAAATAAACTTATTCAAACATTTTCAACGTTTTGAAAAACCATTATCCCTCCTTCAAAATAAACCTGTCAAACATTTCTCCCATTTCCAAAACTTACTTATCCGAAACAATGTTCTACCTTTTTTTCTTTGTATTGCCCCTTTTGAAGCAGGCCGCTCTCCCTTTGTACTTACCGGCTCTTACCCCCCACCCTTCCACCACCCACGTTGTCCATCTCAAAAAAGATTTCATCAGTCAAGAAAATAGGATCTTAGGGACACACACAACGTCCTCTCTCGCCTTCAAGATAGGTAGGTGTTGTTAATTACATTTAAAGGCAAAGAGATCCCCGAAAATTTTACTCCTTATGATTCTTTCATTTTGTTTGTGCACTGCACTATCTATCCCACCTGTTCTTGATTGCTATATAATCACAGCCATGAGCGATTAATTTTCTACATATATATATATAGGTTCTATCGGTGTGAGCGCGCGCCGTGGAATAATATAAAACAGTCCTTGTGGGGTGGAAATTTTTGAGCGATCCAAATAAACGGTCTTCAGTGGGAGATTAAAATAAAGGGATATAGGGCAGGGGTAGGAGGAAGCAGGTTAACACAAAAAACAATTAGGGCGTCGCAAGGGCCGCGGTGGGCAGAGGTAAAAAATGGAAGGGCTGTAGGAGGCGCACACGGAGACAAATAAAAAAGGGGAAATGCTGGTTTAGCAGGATATAAAGTAGTACTTGCACTGCTCTCGGGGCCGAGGATAACCTTCTCTCTACGTAACCTCTTCCTCCACTGCGGAGTAGGGGGGGGGGGGATTATCCCCCAAATACCCCTTCTGTCTCTCTCTCTCCCAGTCCTTTTGAATTTATTTCTAATTTTATCTAGGGGCTTATTAATCAGATTTTTTTATTAGATCCCCATGTAAGACGAGTCCTCGTTTGAATTCCCACTCATTTCCGGCGTCATCCCTTAACTCCAATTCCAGTGCACATAAAACCAGCCCTCCTTCATTTCCTCAGCTAAATTAACAGTTTAAGAGCAGAAGTGTATTCACACTTTTATGAGTGAAAGATTGTAGACTTTATTCGCTTTATAAATAACAGTGCATTCTCGAGGGTGATTCTTAATGAAATGCAGGACATTTTCTCTATTTTACTGGGCAAAGTACATAACTTTCCTATGGTCTTTATGGTTCTTCGATTAAATGCGAAATAAGTAAAGTTTAGAAGAGTAATAACTATATGGACTATATCTTATATTGAAGTTCTAATAGTCCAGCTATAAACTTTAGACATCAGATTTTAAACTGCCTGTCTCAAGCTCCCAAACACATTTTACTATTTGTTCTAAAGTATGTCACACTCAACTTCTCAAGTAAAACTTTTAGGACTATTTTAATGCTCTGAAACATTGCACGAATTAATTCAATAACTAAAAAATATTCCAATCTTAAGAGCGTATTTTAAAAGCTGGAATTCACTAAGCGAATCCCAGTTGTTGAATAGTTAAACTTTCCATGTTATGTAACACCCCACAACTATAAAATATGATATATTTTTTTTATGAATTAACAAATCTGTGATCTGTTTTATTGCTCGAAATCGTATATTACACCAATTACTGGAAATACATTTTTACAATCCTTAAGGTAATCTCCATACCCCTTCTATTTATTTGTCCGATTTCGTCCAATAACGGACTAAATCTTTCTCTTTAGACACTTACTGAAAGGGATATGCCAAATTTCCTTAAGAAAAAACGACTAATTGCGTTTTAAAATCCTTAAAATTAAAATTTACGGTACAGGTAAACACGTACACCTAACTGATTTCGCTGTGCAACTCCTAAATTATTCCTTTAGCAATGAACAAATCCATGTTGAGTTGTGTTACTCTCAATAAAATATTAAGTTCACTAGATCGAAAACATTTAGTTGGCTTGAACATGAAATTTCAGATAAGACCCCAGTTCCAGTTGTCTGTTTATGCTCAGTAATAATTTTATATTTAACGTTTAAATAACCGGCCATTAAATAAAGCTAAACACACAAACACACTCGGTGATAATATGGAAAGCAACCTATTTAATTGTATGAAAATAAAATAATTAGCTTTGGAATCAGCTAAACAGCTGGCCAGTATTTTCAGCATTCTATTGCAAATACAATTTTATAAATATTTATTTTCTTGTGGTATATAATCCAAAGTAAATTTTAAACAATTATTAGTGCAGGGGTACAAAATAAAAAATCAAACTGTCCCAGCCAGGATTCGAACCCGGATAGCCCGGAAAGCAGGAGATCCAGGTTCGAGTCCTGACTGGGAAAGTTCGATTTTTTATTCTGTTCTCAAGCACTGAAAATTGTTAGAATTTTATACTGTCCAAGTGACAGCTATTGTTCAGTGGTTTTTTTCTTCTTTCCACAACAATATTTCGAAAAAGATTATGAGCGACAGCCTGAATTTAAAGCAATAATGCAGTGCAGAATTCATTTAAAAACTGAATAACAGGAGAAAGCGGTTAAGGAACAGGCTGTTGGCAATGGGGAGCCGTTGATGAAATGTTGAAACTATCAAACTAACAAAGATGGCGCACCTTCTAGCATTCCTCATCGCCGCCAATTTCCGCTCGTTCTTTTATCCATAACAGGAACAGAACCTACTGACTGGGCAGTGTCATTCGGACAGACTAACAGGTATGAAGACGAAGGTTAGATAGAGGTCGCTCTACTCGGAGTATAGCCGAGTCTGCCCGACTACAGAGAGGAGGAAATGTCGAATCCTACAAGACAGACCAACTGGTATGAAGAAGAAGGTTAGATAGAGGTCGATCTACTCGGAGTATAGCCGAGTCTGCCCAACTACAAAGAGTAATATATCAGGAGGAAATGTCGAATCCTACAAGACAGACCAACAGGTATGAAGAAGAAGGTTAGATAGAGGTCGATCTACTCGGAGTAAAGCCGAGTCTGCCCAACTACAGAGAGGAGGAAATGTCGAATCCTACAAGACATTCTAATAAGAGCATAATTGACTGCCTTAAATGTAACTTACCTAAGAAAACAACTCATTTGAATTTAGATTTAGTAACTAAACTTACTTTACTATATAATTTTTTTGTTTATTAAATTTATTTCTATAAATGTTCGAGTAGGCATTACAATCTCCAAGGGTATTCATAGACTCTTCTCCCGAGCTTCGCCATGTAGAAAGAGTGTTTACACAATATGGCTGTAGGGTGATGGAGGCTTACATATATTGTAAATAGCTACCGTAATTGTATTTGTCAATAAGTCGAAGACAATTATATTACAAGAAGTGTTAAGTTAATTAAGTTTAGATTAAAGCTACTACATGACAAAAATGAAAGAAAAACAAAATGTGGAGGATGTTACCCTGAATGGAAATTCAAAACTTTCATAATTATCTATTGCTCTAAACAAAAGCTATTCGGAATAATGGCAGTTTTGTACTTTCTTCAATCAGATTCTCCTCTCTCCCCTCCCTCATAGTCACAGAAATAAAATCATAATATTAAATTAATTTTCTTCTTTATAGTCAGTAAACAGTCGAATAAGACTTTCTGTTTTTTTTAAGGACTACAGCTAGGCTTCTGCAAGCCAGTAGCTCCCATAGCAGAAGGACTCCCCAGACTTACCGCAACTGAGAGCTTGCTGGACGACTCCTGCAGGTGCGTGGTGCCGTTGTACCAGGTGACGTTGGCGGCGGGTCTGGCTCCTTCCACAACGCAGACCAGCTCCACCCTGTTCCCGCTGTAGATCGGCGGCTTCACACCCTCCATCTTCAGGCCTTTCGGCCGGACTGCAACAACATCAGCTCATTGCAATTACCTCAGTAGATACAAGTCACCCACATGATAATATAGTACAAACTTTTTTTATAAAATAGGATACATTTTTATCGTTAAGGAAGTTTTGCACATATGAGAATGATTTTATAATCGGAGAAGAAAATAATGTTTAAAAAGGTTAAACATTGGGATTGCCTGGATGTTACATGAGTGCGGGTCATTATGGCAGGCGACAAATTCTGTGTAGGAAAACATGTATCTAAAATATTGTTAACCACTAGGGAAGCATGTGACGAGAGGACCAGACCTGTAAGGGAAGGGGCCAATTGAAGGTGACCAACTGCTTCCGTACTTCAGAAGAGGAATTATTGTTACCCCGAAATAGTAATTAGATTCTTCCGCCCCTACCAAGAAGTTAAAAAAACGACTCACCAGCAACCACCGAGTCATTGATAAGTTACTCTCAGTCAGTGTCAGATTCCGCCTCGGACTGGTCGTGGCCTTTGTAGCGCCGGTGACAGTGATATGATAAGTTACAGCAAGTTCTTTGTAAATATCAAAAACGCTTCTATGCAAATAACACATTTAATTATTTTGTATATGTGTGCTAATAATTTGTAAATAATTTATATTTTCTATTTATTAATTTATTAGTTAGTAAGAGTAGTAGGTTCGATTTATAGCTGTAATTACTAACTGTAATTGTTAATTATATTAAACAAACTTCAATTTATCTTTGTTCTTAATTATTATTAACCCTTTACCCATAACAATATTTAAAAAACCCCTGAGTTATGGTTATACACGGTATATAGTTACAATGGAGAATGTATGACAGTAGAGATTATTACCTCAGTATATTCACATATTCATGGATCCAGGTGGCACGACGTCACCTCTCACCTTCATTATAGCCCTGAAGATGGCTTACAATGTAAGCCGAAACGTTGGCAGATAATAAAAAATGCACATTTTTTAAATTATATTTTTTGGATCAACCTTGACCGAACCCCAACAAAAAACATCTTAGTTTAGTTACTTTATCGAAGTGTCTGAAGATGGCTATTTATCAGTCTAAAACAAATGAAACCTCGTTCGAGATATACCATAGAGAAATACAGCTTTTAGGACTAACCCCATCTGACCGTCTAGAGGTTAAATTATACAACAATATATGTTTATTAAATCATTTTTTGGGTTACTTTTGGGCAGACCACAATCGGCTATTTAATTTTTAAACATTTATTAAGTAAATTTGCAGACAAAAGCAATGGAAATAAGAAACAGTGACATTTACACTTGTAACAGATGGAAAAAGAAACAAATGATCAAGGTGACACAATATTTAAAAGAAGCGTAAGGAACAATGGCGAAGGAAATGATCATTTATCAAAAGTAAATCCCATTACTCCTTGGCGCTTTCTTCGAGCTGACTTTCATCTTGAGGAAAATTCGTATTCCCTTTCCATACATTTATTTTTAGGAGACCATTAATCCAAGGTGAGAACCTTAAATAAGACACGTTAATTTCCGATCACAATTCCCCCCTGACTGTCGTCCGCTCAACACGACAACTCCTTGCAGATCCTCAGTGACCGGGGTATTAGCTACACAACAACTAATAACCTAGAGAGCCTGGGTCTTTTGGTGAATAATACTTCATTTGTTATGACTATAGTGACGCCAAGTATTACTACATGTATATTACTGGTACAACCAGAACTATTACTATTATCTTTACAAAAATAATTATTGCATTAAGCAATTTTTATGAGCAGGTTATAATATAAGTATTAAATTATTACTGAAAGCACTATTCATTTTAAACTATTACTATATTTAGCTCAACTTTCTTTGTCGCTCAACACAGATAAGTTGGACATTCCACCACCTACAATTTAAGTCTACAAGGATGGGCCAGAGGAGGTTACATCATGAGTTATTTTTGAGAAACCGTACCTTTAGAAGATTTTACATTGTTAACGTGACGCAATTATAAAAAATTCATCAGATTGTTACCGATCCTACATATGAGAAGCTAAAAATACGGTCTGTTAACACAACGCTCACACACACACAAAAAAAGATATATATATATAAAGACNATATATATATATATATATATATATATATATATATATGTCTGAAAGTACTTTAGCCAGCAGTTTTTAAGGCTGTAATTAGTCGAGAGGAGATGGGTTTATTTAAAAAGAGATCAAAATTAAAAATCTTAATATAATCGTTATTTTTAACATCACTAAAAAATGTAACAATATTATGAAATAAAATCGCTTATTTTTATTTAAAACTTTTAAAGAAACCTGATAACCATTTACCTAACAACATTTCCTCTCTTCAACATTAAGTTTCACACCTGGATATAACTCTTTAAGAGCCCTTTCCTGTACACTTTTGTCGACATAACTCAGATGGACAAGAAGTTTACCGCAACACACAAACTTGGCCGAAGACGATAGGTTCCTTGAAGGCATCTGAAGAGCTAAGAGAAGGAGTTTATCCAGCCCATCGTACTGCACATATGTCACTGCATAGCATGTGACTTGGGCTCGTTACAGTTATCAGTTGAAGAACTGATCTGTTCCCCCACCAAGATAACATTTCTCTCAAACGAGACAAGTTGCAGAAATCGCATTCCTACGATTTTATGATTTGGCATATATTGATTCAACCCGTTCTTTCTCGGCCCTTAAGCATTACGGGCTGATTGGCCGACCTCATGTGTGCATGCTTAAGTCCCTCGGAACTGCTGCTTCAAACTGCGGAATCCTTCGTACTTGAACCTCCTCCATCATGGTCTAGCTCTATCTCGGAAGAGGACTGTGCCCTTCTGCTTGCTCAGCGCTCATGGGAACCTTATTACTCCATCTAATCCAAAGTCTGCTTCTTTACGTCTCCGACGACAATAGTACAATTTGTAGAGTGCTGTGACCCGTATAGTAGAACGGCAACACACACCGCGCGGTTGTAGTAGATTTCTGTAATTGAACTGTAAAATATTTTCATTAACAGCTATCTAGCGGTTCTTCTGAGAGAATGAAATGGTTCGAACACAGCTCGAGGCATAGGTCGCTCCATGGGAATCCTTTCACACCCGTAAAACCTTAAAAAATATTTCAAAATGAGAGTAGCTTCAATAATTATTTCTGAGTTGGACGATTCAAACCAAGATATTTGCCAAAATATGACGAAGTTTATGGACAGTTTCATTCTCTAAAGTGTACTCGCTAAAGGAGTTTTCACAGACCTGGGGCCTCAGCTCACTCGGTTCGTTAAAAATTTCAATCACTCTCAGGGTAAGAGTAAGGAATAGTAAATTCTTTATTGAAAAGTTGCTCTCTGCAGTGGAGAGAGAAAGATTTGGCCCATTCAGCCATCCATTTTATAGCGCGACACATTATCCCTCAGAAAGCCCTTAGGATCTCACTCCTTTAGGGTAGCTGAAATCTTTCTCTCTCTCTCTCTTCTTTTCTAAACAAAACGCTCGGAGGAAAAGAGAGATAGTTTGAAGGGGGGGGAGGAGGAGCCTTGAAAAACAATCCTCCGCCCTGGAGAAGAAGGTGTTTGGGGGGGGGGCGAGAGAAAAGGTCGGAGAGATCGATTCATTGGCAAGTAAACTTGGCACTTGAAGTTGGGGGGTGGAGCTTAGCCGAGTCCTTTCATGCATGATTCCTCCGTCGCTCCCCTGCAGCAAGAGAGGACTCTGCCAACAGTTAATTCTAACTCAGTCGTCCACATCCACAATAGATGACTTGGACTTTTATACTAATTCCCCTCTCGCTCAGTCACCCCTCCAGGCAGACAGGACCAACTTAGTTTCGTTAAGCTCATTATTCCCAGAGTTATAAGTTTTTCCTGTTACAACGCACCCCTCGTCACTCTTTTTTTTTTGTTGTATCCTTATTTTTCTTTCTTTTCAATTCCGCTTCCCCCGTGTTCTCTTCAGAATGGAATTTTGGAGTGGAAACATTTCAGGAATTACTTAATGACCCGCCACTCTCCACTAATGGAAGTACTGAACTTACTTGAGAATGATACAGGCGAGCGATTATCCTTTTCTGCAATCAGTACTTCATCCCATGTCATATAATATCAGACATTCTCTAAACACTTTTCTATTTAATATTAATCATTTAGTTATTTTTACATTCGAGAGGGACGAAACCACTTTAACCTGTAGCTACAAGAATAAATCATATTTCATTTTATATATTATATGTATATATTGGACACACAATATGTATATTATTGTACTGTAAGTTTACATTCATGTTGTTTTGAAGATTAGTGAAATTTCTGAGTTTAACATCAACTTCATTTTAAATGAAAAGCAAAATGTAACAATCAGAAACCAAACCCTATTTCTAGTTTTATAAATTAACTGTCAATGTTCATAGCAATTTATTGGAGAAAATGAGATATATGTGAAATCCTGTTCGGGAGATTGATTTTAAGTTAAAACAGAGCGAATTATCTGATATCCTATATTGTTCATAAGTATCTGTGCATTAAACGTTTGAGATAATGAAATTTAGTTGTCTTTAAAAAAGATAAAATGTAGGTTTTCCATATTTATTCACAATTTGATTTTGTTTTCGACATTGGCAGCTAAAAAGGATTTAACTGCCTATGAGACGATCAGACAGTCCCTTTATTAAAAAAAATTGATCAAAATATTATAAACTATTAGAAATAACGAGAATAATATAGCTTTCTATTTAAAATTACCTATTACCTACTNACCAAGGAAGTAAAGTCTGCGGTAGGGAGTTCCAAAGGCTAGCTGCCCGAGCTAGGAAAGAGCGGCGAAAGGAAGCAGTTCTATAAGAGGGAGTGTAAAGATCAGAGGTACGGGATCTAGTGTGGCGTGAACGGACTGAGGAGGTGAAGATAAGGAGTTCATAAATATAAGAAGGAGAACGTGTGTAGACAGTATTATAAAGGAAGGAAACAAGGAAGTAAAGTCTGCGGTAGGGAGTTCCAAAGGCTAGCTGCCCGAGCTAGGAAAGAGCGGCGAAATGAAGCAGTTCTATAAGAGGGAGTGTAAAGATCAGAGGTACGGGATCTAGTGTGGCGTGAACAGACTGAGGAGGTGAAGGTAAGGAGTACCTAAATGTAAGAAGGAGAATGTGTGGAGACAGTATTATAAAGGAAGAAACCAAGGAAGTAAAGTATGTGGAAATACAATTTATTGTTGAGAAATGTTTTATTAGTAAGCAAATAACGAAAAGCTGAGGTATAGTTGGAGGGCACACTTACTCTACAAGTTTTCGGTACTAAATTTCAGACGATATAAAACTTATAAGAGATATTTTTATGCTTCCCTACAATTTGTGGTAACTACCGGTATTAAATAAGGTGTAACAGACATTAATTAGGCACAAGCAATGACATATGATTCATTGAAGAAGTAATGTGAGCTCAGACCACCTTATTTTAGATAAAGGAATAACAAATTTCTGACTATAAATATATCCCCTAAGAGTATCATATAAATCGATAATTAAAATGGACTAAATACAATCGGTAAATGCGTGGAAGGGAATTCTCTGGTTATCCATCACTGACAAAGGCAGGCTATATAAATGCACGAGGGGGACTCTTCCATCTATCAGACCGATGAAAGGGAAAAAAAGGTACTCCCCCCCCCATTCCCGAGGCTTATTTTGGGAAACATTATTATGAGGAATATCTCACAGAGAGCTCTAGCTAATGAAATACAATTATATTCCATTAGCAGTGTAATGTGGAATCGATTTCTGTATTAGATCGATATTTTAACAGAAAAGTGAAAAAGTTTAATGGTAATAATACGTTCAAACTTTCACTAACACGTGATTTTTACTGAGTAAGATTGCTGTCGAATAAGAAGCTCGACTTTGGGAACTACGGTAATTCCTTCATCAAATTGAAAACTCCAAAAATATTTCGTATGGTTGAAATAAATTTGTTATATAACTTGGTGTATCAAATGGTTTAAGCAAGATGAAGAATAAAATAAACTTTAAATAAATAAACTTTAGTCCAGGGCTAACAGAGTCCCCTTGAATAATAGGAATTTCACTTAAGGCATTTTCTGGCACGAAAAATATACATTATTATAAATAAATAAATAAGTAAAT
>KZ806969.1:274369-345043 GCA_000696205.2 Oncopeltus fasciatus | reverse complement strand
AGCAGGAGATCCAGGTTCGATTCCTGGCTGGGACAGATAGTTTTTTATTTTCTATTCCCTCTCAATAATTGTTTGAAATTTTCGTGGGATAAAATACCACAACTAAATTAAATATTCAGTTATTTTTATTTCATAACTAAATATCTACTAAAATATTATCTGAGTAACTTTCTTCTTAAATAAAAATACTTAAGAGCACAAAAATGTAAATTATTAGCTACAATGAAGTGAAAACGAAAATCGGCCAGAATTATTGACGAAACTGGAGATATCCTAAGAAAATTTTAAGTAAGATAAGTGTCAACCAATTTAGAATCAAGACAAGAGTATTTAAAAAAAAGTTCAAAAGCATGAAGAAAAAAATTTTTTTTTATTTAAAGATAAATTTAAAAAAGGCGTGAATTACCTACAGTGGCTTTTCAACTGCTTTCGTTTATATTAATGCAACTTCATACGCGTTTCCTGTCTACTTCTTGGATCTGAAGAGAACATGAGACAGTAAAATAGATAGCAATAGTCATTCAAAAGGAGAGTTTTATGACCGTAGATATTATTATTAGATGATTTTAGTTGGGGTTCGGTCAAGGTAGATCAAAAAACACAAATTTAAAAAAAGTATTTTTTAATAAAGGATTATCTGCCAATAGTCATTCTTCCGTTTGTTTTTCTGAAAAATAACAGCTATTAACCTCTTATATTCCCGTTCACTTGTTCACTTATGCCCAAATACGACAATTCTAAATAGTTCCCTGGAGATGAAACGGGGAAGTTTTACAACAAATCAATCTAATTACTCTTTCGTACACAACAACGTTTATAGTGTTTCAGGGAAGGTGCATTAACATGTTATAGTCATTCGATCCGTCTGGAATAGTGTTCCACGAGTCTCCATGACTCCCTGTTTATTGGCTTAGTCTACCACAAATGTTCTCAAAACCACTAAACGGATTTAATTAAATTTAAGATATGTATTCCGGCAGTATATGTAGAACATAGGACGTCCACGGTGCAGTAATTAGTGATCGTGACTCGCATGCCAAAGGACCTGGCGAAACCCGGCTATTAGTTCCAAAGTGGCACATTGGGGCGTCGCTAGTGTACCAGCGGGAGGTTATTACCTTCTTGGAGAGAACTCCTGCCGATCAGCGGCCGCCCGTCGGATTGATAAAGTCCGTCAGTCTACGAGGGACACTTTATCTGAGGGTGTAGACCCCTATAGTAATCGCACGTTTTTATATATGATATGCAGATAGAACTGCCCCATTATAATCGGCGGTTTACAGTAGAGAATAAATATAGATGGGTCCGCTCCGATAATAAGAGTAGGCACTGCCAAGGGAACCAAAACAGGTGACCATAATTTTTCTCCAAAAATATACCTCAAATCCTCTAACCTAGTCAACAAAATATCGTCAGCATCCAAAAGAACCGTAAAGAACTCTGAAGAAAATTTCTGGGATCTTTGAAAATTTGAATTAAATCATTATATATTGATCCTAAGATGATTTTATTAGTTGGGGTTCGGTTCGACCGAACCCCAACTAAAATCATCTTAGAATAATATCTACGGTCAACAAACTCTCCTTTTGATTATATATTGATATATCTCTTTTACTCATATAAACATATATAAAAATTTATTTGCCAACACTCTTCTAAAAATGTAAATTATTCATCGCACAAATTAGATATGTACATAGGATATTATAAATATATACCATTAGCTGAAGTAAGCTTCTGTTGAGTGTAGAGAACTTTGAAAATTTTGGTTTTAAATACGAATGGTTTTAAAATACGGTGTTAATTACAAGTAACAGAAATCCTATAAAAAAAAAAAAATGGTTTATTCATAAAAAGGGAATAGTTAGGTTGTAAGGTATATTGCTAGGTAAGTAAATATAGGTATACAAAGGTGCATTTGTTAGGATTAGGTATAATTAGATGTAGTTCGTAGGTAAAATTTGTGATGCATAGTTCTTATAGGTATAGTTGTTAAGTATAATTGTTAGGCATAGTTTTAGAGGTATTGTTTGTTGGCTGTAGTTGTAAGTATAACTGTTAGGCATAGATTGTTAGGTATAGTTGTTAGAGGTACTGTTTGTTGGCTGTAGTTGTAAGTATATTAGGCGTAGATTGTTAGGTACAGTTGTTAGAGGTTTTGGTTGTGGGCTATAGTTGTAAGTATAACTGTTAGGCATAGATTGTTAGGTATAGTTGTTAGAGGTACTGTTTGTTGGCTGTAGTTGTAAGTATAACTGTTAGGCGTAGATTGTTAGGTACAGTTGTTAGAGGTTTTGGTTGTGGGCTATAGTTGTAAGTATAACTGTTAAACGTAGATTGTTAGACATAGTTGTTAGAGGTATTGTTTGTTGGCTATAGTAGTAAGTATACCTGTTAGGCATAGATTGTTAGGTAGAGTTGTTAGAGGTATTGTTTGTTGGCTTTAGTTGTAAGTATAACTGTTAGGCATAGATTGTTAGGTACAGTTGTTAGAGGTATTGTTTGTTGGCTTTAGTTGTAAGTATAACTGTTAGGCATAGATTGTTAGGTACAGTTGTTAGAGGTATTGTTTGTTGGCTTTAGTTGTAAGTATAACTGTTAGGCATAGATTGTTAGGTACAGTTGTTAGAGGTATTGTTTGTTGGCTTTAGTTGTAAGTATAACTGTTAGGCATAGATTGTTAGGTACAGTTGTTAGAGGTATTGTTTGTTGGCTTTAGTTGTAAGTATAACTGTTAGGCATAGATTGTTAGGTACAGTTGTTAGAGGTATTGTTTGTTGGCTTTAGTTGTAAGTATAACTGTTAGGCATAGATTGTTAGGTACAGTTGTTAGAGGTATTGTTTGTTGGCTTTAGTTGTAAGTATAACTGTTAGGCATAGACTGTTAGGTACAGCTGTTAGAGGTATTGTTTGTTGGCTTTAGTTGTAAGTATAACTGTTAGGCATAGACTGTTAGGTACAGCTGTTAGAGGTATTGTTTGTTGGCTATAGTAGTAAGTATAACTGTTAGGCGTAGATTGTTAGGTACAGTTGTTAGAGGTTCTGGTTGTTAGGTATACTTTTAGTTACATAAGTGAGTAAGTGCTGTTATGTATAGCAGGTATGTACGGGGAAAAAGAAAATAAGAAAGCTGTATAATAGCCAGCTGTTTGGCAGACATAGGGAGAGTGCCTTTATCGAGGTGGAGGAAGGCTGACTCGCACTCCAGCCGCAAACCACTCGAAGGGGGCAGATTATTGTCTTAAGATGTCGACATGAAATATTCATGGCCCCTTCGCTAACAAGCCTTATCCACTAATGAAATCTAGATTCCCCCGTCGGAGAGCGAGATTCAGGATGAAGGGACTGGTCAGGACATTTGCCGGAAAATGTGTCCTCCAGACATAGTGTCTTCACTCCAAAGGAAGTGATTTCACCTCATTACAGTAATTACATAGTAACCGAAAGTCATAGAGTTAAATTAATAATTAAAGAAATAATTTTAAATAAATATTTAGTGTCTAGGTTCTAGGGGCTAGCGCCTATAGCTAAACTACTACACACCTATAGCACTGGAAAAGTTTTATTTCTCGAGTTTGGGAATTCTGCATGGATACCATCGGCTACGGAGACGTCCCAGCACAAATAACATATCAAGAGATAAACAAAACTTTTGTGGCTCCATTCGATGCGGAGGGTAAGAAAATAAAAAATATCGAAAAATTATTGATCAGATTTTAAAATGAAACGTAGTTAGGTACAAGTTAGTAAATCAAGAATAATTGTAAGAATCACTTCAGTAAGGTAAGGAAATAATACGTATCACAATTAAATAAATTCACATATCACAAGAGGCCAATTTCTCAAGATATATTCCATAAATATTAAGAAACAGTAGCGACGGGTATATCTTGATTTCATGGAAGAAAACTTGCTCTCTTTAAATAATAAATATCATGGCTTTCAGAATATAATTGAAAATGAACTTAACTACTTATAGTTATATAACATGTGTGGTATCTTGTTTTAAAATGTTACGTTATATAAGTGATGTTTTATATATATTTCCTTAATGAAATTCGACGTGTGCATTTAATAAAATGCAAAACTTCATTAATTAATATGTGATCATTAAGAGTGGGGTATTTTATTTTTCTCATCCTGGCCGAATTCCTGACTAATTTCTCGAGCATGATACGCGACGGCCAACGAACCTCCAACCGTGGCAACTCAGCACACAGACCGACTTCTTGATCTCTGTTCGGGCCCTTTCTCTATTTGAAACATCTCATTTTGAGCCCTTCGAAAGGAGTGAGAGGGATTTACAGGGAACACTACAGGGAGCACTACAATTACTTAGGAAGGAGTCCCCTCCAATCAGAGAGGAGGAGGTCCTTAGGAGGGCATCGGCAGATGTCAGATAGCGAGTGAGCCAAAGACGGCCGAAATCTTTAATTAAGAGAGGTTGTCGAGGCAGAGAAGAGAGAGGTTGTGACACGCGGCAGAGGAGAGATAAGACACAGGGGAGAGAGAGAGACTCCGCTTAATTTCCCTAATGACGAGAAGTAGATCCACTATAGGAGAGAGAGAGACCTGACGCTGCTCCTGATAATTAGGAAAGTGGCCTCCGCTAACCTTCTTATGGTAATCAGGTGGACAAAGAAGCTGTCCCCGCCACCGACCGCCCCCAGCCAGCTCTTTATATAATTCCCGGGGGTGGCTAATTATCATTCATTAGGAAATCCGCAGCGGCTGTCCCCTCCCCTACCGCATAATGTACTGGCTCGACGGGGAGGGGGTATATCACAATAGGAGGTAGGAGAAGCAGTGGAAGTGGAGGGGGAAAGACATGCAAGTGGGTCTTTTTCCCTTCTTTCACAAGGGAGCAGGAGAGTAAAAAGGAAAAATTGTATTCTTCTTTTCATTACAACGACAATTCAAGGTCTATCATACCTCCTGCTATCCGTCTTCATTGGTTTTTGCAAACCATATTCTGTTGGCGAACGCTATTGGACATTGTTCATCCTCGTGGAGAATACATGTGTTCACTGTCACTGTCTGTATGACAGTGAACACATGTATTCGGCCAAGAAGATGGACAATGTCCAATAGCGTTCGCCAACAGAATATGGTTTGCAGAAACCAATGAAGACGGATAAGAAGGTACGATAGTTCTATATTCATTGGTGGTGATAATAACTTTTTAGATTATTTACCTGACATTTCAAGGTATTTAGAAGCAATTTCCCTAAATTTTTCCATGATATCAGGGGGTGGCTAGATGAGTCGCCGTACATTTATTTAAGAGAAAGCTCTACCGATATTACTATGTAGAGAGAGAGAGAGAGAGAGAGAGAGAGAGAGAGAGAGAGAGAGAGAGAGAGAGAGTGCGAAAGAGGGAGATGGAGTGAGAGAGAGATAGCAAAATGGGGGTGAGCAAGAGAGAGAAAGTTTTGAAATTCAATATATAAACCTAAAACTGAAATAGAAATCTTGTTTGTAAATATATATTTAGGCTTAACATGATATATTTAATTTTAATGCCCTATCGGCAACAGACCTAGAGGACTGCTCTAACCTTTGTGAACGGTGGTCTGGGGAGAGCACATGACGACAGGGTCTGAGGACGGAAGTGGCTGGGAGGGGTCTGGAAGTGGTTAGCTCCAGACAAGATTACGGAGGACAATGTCTTCGGGGGCTTACGACGAGAGGACAACAGCCAGAGATATCAGATTAGCATGGAATCCACCCCGGCCGAGGGCAACCTAAAACCGCCATTACAGGATTCAATTTACAGGCGATGCCCCATTCTCGGAGACGAGGGAGACACACAGACGTGGCCATTCAGTTTGCCACAAGCGAGCGGATGTCGTAACCGGACGTCAAATCAAAGCTAGTAGTAGCTGCTATAAGACGACACACTAACAAATTCAGTCAAATCCGTTTCTACAAGTTTTCTTAAGCTTAAATTAAATAAAAATAGTACATTACAAAAATGAATAATAAAATAAATCGGGCTCATTTCTTCCTAAGCAGTTATATAGAACATATGGAGGAACTTTTTTTTTTCTCATTTATTTCATAACATTTCATTGAATTTAGTTTTTTTTTTTTTTTTTANTTTTTTTTTTTTTTTCCCGAAGATCAAGTACAGTTCTTTAAATGCTTTTGTGATTTTTTATTTCCTTAAATGAGTTCCTCAAATAGATTCGCGAATTATTATCATTATTATCTGGTAGTCGTCAGAGAATGGGATATTTTTCTAACAGTATTTCATTTATTTAAAAAATATAACTAGATAAAAAAGTAATTAAAATAGAAATACAACAGCTTGAAAAATATCGGAAATCCAATTTTAGGTCAATGTATAATTGTTGGGAAATTTTAGCCTGTATAATGTATAATCTATATTATGTGAGTGTGTAAAATTTCGAAATTAAAGGACCCAAATTAATTTTGACTTAACACCGAATCCTCAAACCTGCATTCTTATACCTGAAGAGGGCTTACATTGCAGGCCGAAACGCTTACAATGCAAGCCAATCCCAATGCAAACTTTAGAGATAAATTCTTGTTAAATCCTTTCTGACTGAATCTAAACTATTGATGCACTGATTCACCACGCAGACAATGATTTCCATCCTGTCTTTTAAAAATCACTTTTTTTTTTTAATACAACAGATTTTTTTTTAAATTAATAAATCTTTATTTATTACATTCTGTTATTAACAACTTGTAATTTGATGACATAGAGAAAGACAAAAAAAAATTGATGAAATTAATTACTATCCACTCTTCTCATATTTAAAATGTTTGAGTAATACTATTAGCTATAGTTATAATAGTTATAAAATTGGCTCTATTAACATGGAGAATTGAAAAATTTTTTTTTTTAAATGTCTGTTCGCCCTAAGTCACATACATTTTCATGGCAGTTTAAACTTAGATCAATCATGGCCCTATCAGGTACCTAAATAAATAAGAATAGGATATAAACGCACTATAAGGGTTAGATTAAGAGTAAAAATTTTAAAGTAACTTTTAACTAAAGAGACATTAGCAAATTTCAGCCTAACTTTTATTCCCTCCTGACAAATTAATGTGTATTTTTTGACAAATTAATGAGACAGTGTATTTTTTCTATACAGTTTTAATCACATGGAATGATTGTTTGATAGAAAATGCATAATAAAATTGATTTACAAATGTGCAAAAATATAAACTACTGATGAACATTACTTGTTGACAATCGTTACAATAAAATAAGGATCATATTTCTTACAATATTGTCAAGTTTTATAATTCTCATTCATAAGAACCTCTAAAGTAAAGGTTACTTTTCCAGGTAAACATGGCGAAAATCAAGATAAAACTTAATAATTATAGAAACATTCTTGTATTCATAACACGGAGGATGTAATCTATTGCATAATTATTTACGGTTCAAGTTTCTATAACATAAGAATAATATAGTGTTCGCAATACTGTATTTAGGTGATAAATAGGAAATATTTAAAGGACGGATAAAAATAGTGAATAAAATCTCCAACTGAGAAGAGTGTCTAAAGTGTGTGAGTAGTGGAAGTTGGTAAACTGCCGAAATCCAAAGCCTCCTGGGGTCTTGGAAACTTAGCACTTGCTATGAAATATGGAGGAGCTGTTTATTAAGTTTCTATGGCAGTGTAAGGTTTCATTCAAACAGGTTACTCATCGAAATTCATTAACTTTGACAGCAAAATAAATTGATTACTATGGATCCTTTGAGACAGTGTATATATGTATAATCTTTTTGTTCGCTTCCAGTAAGCGCATCTCGGTTGAAGCCATCATTGCTTGATGCGGTGGTAATGCTACCGGGCTACATATTGTTTAGGAATGACAGAATTGGTAGGGAGAGAGTTGGAGTATCTCTGTTCATTAGGGATGTCTACCCTGTAGGAATTATAGAATGCTCGACATATGTTACCAAGCACCCGGAATATTTATTTATGGAAATAAGAGTTGGGGACAAATCAATTTTTAGTTGGAGTTATATACCGGCTGCCAAATGCAGAGCAACTTAGTGAGGTTGAATATGTGTTAGAGGACTGCAAGGATGAAATATTAGTTGGCGTTCTGAATATAAACCTGACATTGACATATTTTAATTCTACACAGCTTAAAACTTTACCTACTTCATTTAACCTTCATACTTTTGATAGAGTACAATTATCAGACTCGTACTTCTACAATAGATGCGGAATGATGTTATCACAGTTAAGTCTTAATGCATGGGCAAATTCGTGTACCTGTCATCATGTGATCTCTTTCATCTATATTATAGGAGAGGACCAATACATAATAACGCTAGATTGGCATATAGTAGACATTTAAATAAAACAGATATGACACCTTTTGAGTTCTGATCAATAAAACTTTGATTGGGAATCAGTTCTATGTGGATTAAATGAAAATATAAAAGCTGAAATGTTGAACTTCATTGTTACCACACTATATAATAAGCATGCACTACCTAAGAAAATAAATAAGGCATGAAAAATCCCACACTATGGTTTAATAGTAGTTTAAAAATCTAAAGGGTCGTAGAGACTTTTTCTTTGAAATTTTAAAACATTATTAAAAGTTTTCAGACTGAGACCCCTAAAAAGGTATAGAAATCAGGTCCGTAAGGCAACTAGAGATGCACAGAATAAATGGTTGGTGGAGACCCCGCAATCTCTACAGGAAATGAGAAACCAGGGTCTGATTAAGGCAGAACAGGAAATGGTGCCGCATGGTCCGCATGGACGAGCTAAGTGTACTTTACCTCATCACTGTGAAGTAATAACAGGTAGACTGGTCTACCCGACAAATGGTAGTACCATGATGACATTCTGCATGACGAGTTATCTGAAGAAGATGATACTTGGAGTATTAATGGGGCTATACATATGAATGCAGATGAGGTAGTAGAATATAGATGGTATAATTGGGCATGCAAATGATGACCTTCGCAGACATGAATTCTGGGCTAAAAAGAATTCCCTGCGTTAAATGCTGCGAAAACTACAAGGTTAGTGAGAAGTCCAAAGCTGCTGAAAAAGTGTGAAAGTATTGTTCCACCTCTCGTGATAAATAACAAGTTGCACCCAAGAAGTGAGACCATGACAGTACTTGGCGTAAAACTCAACAGTTTCCTTATATGGCAGGATCATGCATGTGCGGAATAAGAAGTGCAATGCACACATTAATTAGACAAAGGAAAAGATTCCTTGTCTTTTAGTCACTGTTAGTTTAGCTAAATATTGGTTGCTTCCTTGGTCATGGCATCGATGTGGTACTGTGATTCAGTATTTGCAGTGGACATTGCATTAACGGAAGAAATTCAAAGGGCCTTTAATGTTGCATGAGGTTCATATACAATGCAAAAAGAAACAACCATATAACTCCTTACCTACAAAAACTCGGTTTTCTGACTGCAAGGGATTATAAACACCATGTGCCTTGCCTAGAATATTCTGCGAAGAGGGACATCTGAGGGCCTAAGGAAAGGGTTCATAGCCCTAAACAGCCCTATACTTGAGGGAACATGGCTAAGTCAGTGAGCCGGACCTATGCGAACAGATATTCATTTTGTGCAGTTGCGGCTAGAGATCTCAACAGCCTCCCAACAGAAATAAGGGCTACATCGTCCTTTCGTAGGGCCTGTATAGGTTATTTTCTGGGAATGACTCAGGGGGGGGGGGGGGGTTCGGCTGGCTGACAATGTGTAATGTCTCTTAAAATAAAGAATAGTGATGCCCCTCACTATTCTTTATTCTTATTTTATTTGTATTATTCTTTATTTGTATTATTGATTGGGTAATATGCCTTTGGTAATGCTATATAAAAATTTTATTATTGAACATTACCATTTCTTTATAAATAATGTGGTAATTAATACAACTTAAGGAGAATAAATATTGTCTGTAAGAGAGGACTCATCGTCCTAAGGCAATAAAAATATTTTCTCAATCCTTCTAACCTCTCAATCGTTCAATTCAAGCCTTTATAACAAAGATAATATAATTTTTTGAAATTCACTTTGCAGTTATAACGTACAGGATATATTTAAAACCAGTTTAGACTAATGTATCGTGGAGTCCCAACTTGACTCAGCTTTTAGCGGAAAATGAAATCTTACCCAGTACCAAGGGTGTTTAAAAGTAAGTTATTCATAGATTTAAAAAAAAAAAAAAAAAAGATTGAAATCAGGAATCAGAACAAAGGATTAACAACAACCCTAAAGTACCAGGCATGAAAATATCATTGTCTATGAACAGCATGTAATAAGTAAAATATTTAGGACAGACTGAGATGAATGAGCCTTTCCACCGCTGTACACATCTTCACACACTAAGCTACACTCCTACACCTCACAGTTCTTTTAGTTCTTTGTAAGATACATTTAGTAATTAACAACAATTTATGTCTGTTATCTGGAAATCTGCTTTTTTGTATGTTTTGTGCGAGTGGCTCCTCCCAGATATACTTTTCTTTACGCAAACCCTTATTACTTTAATAAGAAAATAAATATCCATTTAAATCTATAAAAATTTAACAGCTTTCAATCAGATGTTATAGTAAATACGCTAATATTTCTTTTTCTTCTATTACTTAAGGTGATCACAGAAAGATGTGCGGCTGGTGTGATCAGCTGGTGTAAAGACAATTAGAAGAAATTTTAAGTATTCATCGTGAAGCGAATAAATATAATATGAAGAATATCAATCATCAATAGTCAATTGCTGATGTATCCCACTATCGGTCATCAACGATTGTCATAAGTATCATGAAATATTTGTAAAATTGATTTATATTTAACAAAAGCAAAGTGTGGGAACCACTCTTACCAAAGTAGAAGAACAGTCGGCAACAGATACTGGAGAACACAGCCAAGCCGAGATATTCTGATGAGTAATTGCGAGTGGGAGACAATATATAAACATGTAATTTGAATACATATATGTATATATGAGAGAGAGAAGACAAAGAGCCGGGAGCCTGCACTGTGTGGTGCTGAAGGTTCGTTACAGGAGTATGATTCCCACTAGGACAAAGGGCGTACAACTAGTCTTGCAATCCGACCTGAATAGCAATGCATCTCTCCCAAGGGGTCCCTGACTCGTGTCCTGATGCACGCGTCAAAACAAAGCGCCTTATCTCGCTCAAAGAGGAGGATTCGGATACTGCGCTGATGAAGATGTCCAAGGAAGGCGAACTAATAGAGGCGTTGATTCTGAGGACGGCTCTGTATCCTGGCATTCGGGCGATCGTGGCTTTGAGATGAGAGGAATATCTGTCTTGAGGGTTCGAGAACACATTGAGATTTATGTGTAGAAAGCCGGAAGGAGCTATGTGAAGTAAATCGATTCCTATAAAGCAGAATAGATTAATACAAACGCTCCATAGAGCTCCTCCATAGAGGAATAGTAGAGCAGAAGTTCGACCCTCCTTGCTCCATCTTAAATCTCTTCCTAAATATGCACCTTCTGTAAACATATTTTGGTACATAAAAATTTGAAAATTTTATTTTGCATCTACTATGTAATAAAGTGTAGATATAAAACATTAATTATTTAGTAGATGTTTTTTTGGGGGGTTCGGACAAGGTTGATCCAAAAAATATAATTTAAAAAAGTGTATTTTTTATTATTTGACGACGGTTCGGCTTACATTGTAGGCCATCTTCAGTCATGTAATGTTCAGTCATGATCATTTGATTTAGGAAACACGACGTCCCCTCTGGCCTTCATGATAGCCCTGAAGATGGCAGACAATCTAAGCCGAACTGTCGGAAGGTAATAAAAAATACACATATTTTAAACTGTATTTTTTGATCAACCTTGATCGAACCCCAACAAAAAACATCTACTAGTAATCTATACGGTTAAAAACTCTCCATTTGAATTAATCATTTGGTGTTTTTTATGAATTCATTAAATTTTAATTAAAATTTTTCAGAGAATCATCAAATAAATTCAATAAATAAATACCGAATTTATTTTGAAAATTTAAAAATAGAATGACTCGCCTTTCAAAACTACATTCCCACTTATCTTCTTTAATATGTGGTTTTCCTGAAGTTCTTAGATACATAATAATAATAGAAAAAAAGTTATATTCTGCATCTAATAAGTTTTATAATTTTTTATTATGTTAACAATAAGAAGACGTTGAAAGTCATTAATGGTCTCATTTTTAACCCCTCCACTGGTGACCGATTTCAGCCATTAACTAAATCTTCTTGCAGTTAAGGAAAAGCTGAGATATAAATTTTGGATTCTTTATTTTTGAAAGTGTAAACGCAAGGGCTCAACTATATTAATTGCTATTGTAAAATTAAAGAAATTCCTGGAGATATACAACAATAATCATGAATAATTAATAAGACTCCATTTTATAAAAGAAATAGGAAAATTGTTTTCAAAAAAGGTGAAAAGTTGAATCGCTGAAAAAATAAAAACATAAGAGTTTACCAAGAGGATTTGAAGCATTTCATTCCTCAAAATCCACCATAACCGATCGCGAATCCTGAGGTTTTATCTATAACAAATACATTCTAGGGTCCCTGATATTGTCGACAAAATAAGGTATGAAACCTAAACCGTGGAAGAAAGGATCGATAGATCTCGTTCGGGAAATACTAAGATTTCCAATTATCGAGATCCAGTCGAGGTAGACATTTGGTCTAACCGTTAAATATAATTCTGTTAAAAAGAAGATTACATAATAAGTACACTAAACAATAAATGACTGGAAGTATTCTAGGAGGCGGGGACTCAGTATTCAGGACATTGCATTGTGCTCACTCATGAAGTGCCAAGGTACATTAGAGGGGCAAGCAGAAAGTGCACTATCTTGAAACGCATTTGTGCAAGTGAAGAACTTATATGGAGTTCCGCAGCTCGCTTTCCGGCGGGCAGGATCAAAGGGTCGTCGAGTGCACCCTCCGCCGCTGTAAACATCTCTCAATCAAGGGTAGGGCCATTCATTTATTAGCCGAAATCCAATCTGAAGGGTTGGGAACAAAGAGGGCGGACCAGTCAATGGACACTTCTTGAGGGCGAGGGCGTGCCAAAGACGGCGGCCTCTCTAAAAATAAGCGGACTTCAAAAGGCGCATTAGCGGGGACTTACTCAAGAAAGTACTCAAAGGGCCTCGGAAAGGGAATTCATCGAGGGAAAAAGACTAGTTGATTCCTTCAGGCTCATTACCCCCTCTTCGCCACCTTTCACTACCCCCACCCCTGCAACCTTTCATTAATTAAATGTCTTAACCTTTACATTCCTTTGAGATTAAACCATAGTCTGCACACGAAGAAATATGTAAATGGCCACTACCTTGGCCTCAGTAACACAAGTTTCTTTCTCTTATATGTCGTACATTAGCACCACAACTGAGGCGATACTGATGCTACATTTGAATCGGAAATTGTAGCATGCTTTGGTAAGAAAATCACAAAGTTATTTCCAAGAGAAGTCTGTCACGAAGGATCTGATTGAGCTAACAGATTTCTCACTCTTTATAAATGATGAAAAAAAGTACCAATGTTTACTGCTAGAAACTTAAACACTCACGTCCAAGAGGTTTCTTTTTAACAAAAAATGAAGACATAAGAGTTCTCAAACCAAAAAAAATTATTAATTGCTATTATTAAACAAAAGAACAAGTATCGAGACAAAAATAAATTGAATTATTTTTTAACATTGAGAAGAAAATTCATCTTGCTACAATTGGCTCTAAGATGCTTTATTAGTTCAAAAATGCATACAAATTTTGAACTGTTTTAACAATTTATATTTATCGATTTTTTTTTCAATTTTAGGCCTTTATTTAAAACTCTATTGATAAAACAAATATTAACCAAGTTTCTGTAACTAGAATAACAACAAAAATATAATAATTAAAAAAATTACTCTCAAAATCCTCTTTCAAACATCCGACATCAAACAAAAATATATTATTTCAAGTGCTTCCTATAAAAACACTAAATACAGTATTTGGTTTCAATATTTAAAAAATGAGGGCCGACAAATTAAATGAAATGAAATGCGTAAATATATCATTAAAATAATTAATGAGTGTTTTTTAGCATATTGCAGAATATAAATGGTTTAAAATTACATTTTATAGCTATTTGCTTTAAAAATCGGTTAAAATGACAGGAAATATAGAACAATTTTAAAAAGCAGATTAACTAGTAATATTTAGAGGCTTTGAATTAGCTTATCTCACAATGTCAGCTAACGAATTACAATTATCAATACAAAAATAATACAAAGTTTTCTTAGGTTTCCTTTTTCTCAAGGGAGGCCAGGATTTGTACGCTACTGTATTGCAAGAACAAAATATAATTTATTTTAGAGGATGTGGGATGTAGGTGTCGATCAATGGAGCAAAAACTAGACTAAAATGCCAACAATTTCGGAATATTTAATTCCTTCTTCAGGGCCTACATTACAACAAAAAATGACACTATATAAAAGGCCAGTCCTATTATTATAATAAATAATAATACATTATTATATAAATATAAACAATTATTCGAAAATAACATAATGAAAAATAGTCAAATATTAAAAATTATTATTATAAAATAGTGTCAGGTACTAAATAAATAGATGTGGAATGAATAGTTGACCGTCCAGTTCAATGAAGAGAGGATTGTCGGGAATTCGGTAATGGTAGTTGAAGAATTAAAAACTAATTTGTAACTAAAATATTTTTCATTTTAGCCAATGTTTCGGCCTAAATTTGACGTCTTCATCAGGGCTGAATATGTAAGAGAAACGTACAAAATAGTACAGAAACATGTCTTTATATGAGAATCAAACAAAGATTAATGAATGAAAATATAAAACTTTATGTTCATTGAAAATAAAAGAAAAAATAATAAAATTCGTAAGTGTACATACCAAATAGGGAGAGAGAGACCCATGCTCAACTGAGTCTACATCATACACCCTACATTCCCTCTCTATCAGAAAATGTCAATAAAGCTCCAATTAATACCTTCCCCAAACTATGCATAGGCTTCTCCAACAACAACAAACTACTTAATTTGTACAGCAAACTGAATGACTCCATTCCCCATACTGACAGATGTAACGTAATTTCCAAAATCCCATGCGCCACTCAAAATTGTACTGAAGAATATATTGGACAAACAAAGAACCCCATAAATAGACGAATCAGTAACCATAAACATGACATAAAAAAAAAAAAAAAAACCCCACAGCCCTTTCAAAAAACTCTACTACTGACAAACACACTTTCGACTTTGGCAAATTCACACTTTTTGCTACTGAAACAAATCTTGAGAAACGACTTTTAGCCGAGTCTATTCACATACATTTAGAACATAACCCCATTAATGACAAAACAGACAAAGACTATATTTCTTCCACATACAGTAATATTTTTCACAACTTAAAACAAAAACCATAATAAAACCACCCCATTTCCTCTTCTCCCCCCTCCCACTTTCCTACAGCGATATGTCCTG
Source organism: Oncopeltus fasciatus (assembly GCA_000696205.2). Lineage (NCBI taxonomy): Eukaryota > Metazoa > Arthropoda > Insecta > Hemiptera > Lygaeidae > Oncopeltus > Oncopeltus fasciatus. Next base: position 329,538 of record KZ806969.1, on the reverse strand, counting down.
TACCTCAAGCAATTTAAACCGTCTCATCCTACGTCCGTCTCCACAACGGTCAAATAAAAATTCTTCAAAACAGATCGGTCATGATGTAGACTCAGTTGAGCAGGAGTCACTCTCTCTCTCTCTCTCTCCCTATTTGGTATGAACACTTACGAATTTTATTATTTTTTCTTTTATTTACAATATGTTTAGTATCCATTTTTATAATCGAGTACACACAGTTTTATATTTTCATTCATAAATCTTTGTTTGATTATCATATATAGATATTTTTCTATATTATATTGTGTGTTTCTCTTTCGTATTCAGTCTTGACGAAGGCCTAAAATTCAGGTAGAAATGTTGGCTAAAATAAAAACTATTTTGGTTACAAATTAGATTTTAATTGCTCAACCACCATGACCGAATTTCCAACAATTCTCTCTGTCAAATATTTTAAAAATTGTAACAATAAAATACATATAATTAAAAATATATGTATCGAAGTCAGCAACTCTATTGCTACTATCACAAGAACCTAGGGGTCCTAACGTATCACCTCTCGGCTGTCCTTATCTCCTACACTCCCACCTTACATCTCACTCTGGGCCTCTTGTCTACATTATCTTTAATTATAAACAGGATACTCAATTATCATTTTGAATACCTTGATAATTTATTGTTATTATTATTAAGAAACAATTTACATTATGCAAAGAAATTGTTATATCATAATTAAGGAAGCATAATTACAGTTATTATGGTAACAGCTCCAAGAAAGCATCAAGAGCTAATGAATATAATAAAAGTAAAATAAATTATATANATATATATATATATATATATATATATATATATATATATATATATATATATATATATATATATATATATATATATATATATATATATATATATATATATTTATACAAAAATGGAGAGAATCTCATCAAGGTGGGAATGAGCTGTAACCTGACCTTATAAGAGTTCTTCATTATATAAGGGGGATAGATGGCCTCTCAAGAGATACTTTAGTCCGCCAAATGTGTACAGCGTGTAAGACAAGACAACAAAAATATTATCTTTCAGTTAGGCCAAGCGAGGAAACTTAATAGCTTGGAACGTGAGCGAGTGTTCACACCAGGGAAAGGAATACGTAACTCACGTGTACCCAGAGTCAGAAAACGAATCCTGCAATTTTCGAGTACATGAGATATTTCTCCGGGCGTCCATGGGGAAAATCAATCTGTCCAAATTGGTAATGACAAAACCTGTGGGTAATTGTAACAGATCTCCGCCGATCCTATATCGGGGAAAATAAAGAAAATATATCCTGTTAAAATGAGACTTTTTTTTGTTTTTACCGTAGATATTATTAATAGATGATTTTAGTTAGGGTTCGGTCAAGGTAGATAAAAAATAAATAAATTAATACAAATTTTAAAAAGTGTATTCTTTTAAAAGAATATCTGCCAACGTTTTGGCTTACAATGTAAGCCATCTTCAGGGCTGTAGAAATACAATGTCATGAGAATACAATAATAGTTGACAATATTACAATACAGAATTACCATAATGTAATGGAATATCAAAAGTATGAAAGGTATGTAAGAGAATTTAAAAAACATGCAGAGGCAACATATTAAAAAAATAATTGAATAACATTAAAACAGTAATTGACCACACCTGCCTATCATGAAGACGAGAGAGGACTTCCTGTCCCTAAGTTCAAATTTCCGTAACTAAGACAAAATATAATTTTTCAGAGAAATAAAGTTTCAATGTTATTCAATTATTTATATATCAAAAGTATGGATGTAGAAAGCTATGTAAGAGAATTTGAAAAACATGCAACAACAACTTGTTAAAAAATAATTGAATAGCATTGAAACTTTGTTTCTCTGAAAAATTAGATTTCGTCTTATTCATCGAAATGTGAACTAAGGGACAGGATGTCCTCTCTCGTCTTCATTATAGGCAGGTGTGGTCAATTACTGCTTTAATTTATTTAATTTTTTTTTAATAGGTTGTTGTCTGCATGTTTTTAAATTCTCTTACATAGCTTTCTACATTCATACTTTTGATATCACATTACATTATGGTATTTCTGTATTGTAATATTGTCAATTATTATTGTATTTCTACAGCCCTGAAGATGGCTTACAATGTAAGCCAAAACGTTGGCAGATAATCTTTTTTTTAAAAATACACCTTTTTTTATTTGTATTTTTTTGGATCTACCTTGACCGAACCCCAACTAAAATCATTTAATAATTTCCTGTTAAAGTTTATTTATATTTTAATATATATAAATNCTTATATTTTAAATTATGGTCGCAATATTATTTTATAGCAAATTATTTGCCTATTATCTGTTAGCTTCAAATGATTTTAATATATATAAATTACGTGTCACGTTGTTTGTCCGCGATGGACTCCTAAACTACTTAACCGATTTGAACCAAATTTGCACACCGAGTGCGGTTTGATCCAACTTGAAAGATAGTATAATATATAACACAAAAGTTACTAGCAACATTGGATTGCACCTTCAAATAGAATTTACTTTGTACGAAGAATTAGTAAAAGAAGTGTAAAATATTAACGTTAGAGATGATAATGATAACTAAAATAGGAAAAAATAAATCGTTTTTAATTATAAATTATTTATCTAAAGGGTTATTATTATTTCTACCACCAATGAATATAGAACTCTCATACCTTATATTCTCCGTCTTCATTGGTTTCTGTATACCATCTCCCGTTGGCGAGCGCTTTCGGACAAAACACAAAAAAAAAAAAAAAAAAAAAAACTTTCGAAACACTTAGAACACCTCAACAAAGGGGATTACAACTAATCCCTACCTCTACTTATACCTGGAATAATGGACGCTGACCCTCATAGCTCGCACGTGCGACAGACCTGATCGCCGACAAAAGTGACCCCTACAGCTACCTGACACAACTAACACACAGAAAAACACAGTTGAATACGGACCGTGACAGTGAACGTATGTATTCGGCCAGAAGATGGGCAGTGTCCGAAAGCGCTCGCCAACGGGAGATGATGTACAGAAACCAATGAAGACGGAGAATATAAGGTATGAGAATTATTTATCTATTTTAGTTTACTTTAATTAATAAAGGAATTATTATAATAGACGTGAGAATCAAAAGTATTAAAAAGTAAAAAATTACTCCTTAACTATACGTTCTATCTTTTAATAAATAGAGATTCTGAAAACGGAATAAAAAAAAATTGTAAATTATTTAACAAAACTTTATTTTTTCACGAAGGTTATTTTAAATATTATTATTGTATAAAAAACATTAAAGAAGATATTTTATAGTTAAAAAATAATTTCTTGTAGAACGATTTTCAGCTTTTCAACAGTATTTTCGTAATGTTTTTCAAACTTCATGGTTCACATTAAATCAGGACTTGTTGAATAAAATCGCTATTCAACACAAAATGTAAAATATCATCGAAATTATTTAAATGCTACAAGGCCTTAGTTTACAAGATTTTAAACTTTTTTTCAAGAGATATTTAAAATAATTAAAAACAATAATTGCTATTAAATATGAAATGTAATATATATAAAATGAGAGCCAAATCTCGCTTAGTCAGTATAACAAATGTTTATGTAATTTCATTCAGACTAGTTAATTACATTAAAGCCGGCTTAGTTAAAGAAATTCGCTACTAAAACAAGGCGTAAAAATAATCAACGAAATTCGCAAAGTATCAGAAGCGTTTACGGGACTCGATCACAAGCTGTATCACATATTAAAAAGAAACTTGATAAGAAATTTCTCCCTCCCTCTCCTTCATCCCCACAATTTAACCCCCAGTGTACAGTATTCTCTTGTTTGGTGTTTTGTAATGGACGAAGCCTCCCTGCGAGGGGATAAATTCGCAAGCATGAAATTCAAAATAGAGTTCCTCAAACCGTTGCTTATGACTCGCGGTGGTATAGCATTGCACAATTGAATTGTTCTTTTATAGTTCAATAACGTATTCCGTTTTTATATAGTTTATTCATCAAAAGAAACTTTAACTGCTGTTATTGTCTTCAATGTCTTACTTTAACTCGATTAGTAACATATAAGCAAAAGTCGATTATCATACTTTTTTATTCTTTCACCGTTAACGAAGATTTTAATAGAGATTTTATGATGACTACCAACAGCAAAATAATTATAATACCGACTCATTAAATGCAGTGTAACAATTGCAGATAGTAAATCAAATCATGAGTGATCTAAATAGTTTATTCGCAGAAGAAATGAAGGTTATGCGACTGCTTCCGGAAGGAAGAGGAATTTTATGATTACGCTACCTGCTAGGTAACAGTCTGAAATAAAATGTTAACGCTACATTTAACCCCCTTAAAAGCGCCTGTACAGTAAATTGAAATTTCACAAGATCGTTCCGTATTTTTCAGTTTGCACAGTAATGATTTGTCTTTAGGTTTGATATACACAAAATAAAATAAAATTTGCACAGACTCCATTGGCCTAAAAAATCTAAATTATAGCCCACCCAGATCGTGTTGTTTAACGTATTAAGAAAATTAAATAAAAAATCAAATTAAAAAAGAAGTAACATATAAAAAAATAATTGATAATAACCCTTTTTTTTGGATCTACCTCGACCGAACCCCTACTAAAATCATCTTAGAATAATATCTAGGTACGGTCAACAAACTCTCATTTTGAATTGATAATAACATTTATCCACAGTTCTTTCTCTTAAATATCGTTATTAAATTATAAATATTATTCATATTAAAAATGAATTAATAATGATTTAATAATTGCCTCAATGCTATTAAAATGAAGACATTATCAATTAAAATAAATTAATAATTTATCAATAAATTTAATTCAAAAATTACTGATGGCCACACACGTTAACCTTTAAATTATAGATAAATCATTGTAAGTGACAATTATAAGAAAAAAATTCATTAAAGGATTGTTAGAAATGTATTTATAAAAACCAACTCAACAGAGCAGCGTGGCAATTAAAAATGTAGTCATTACACGAAAGGGGTAAAAAATGTCATTAGTACAAGAGCTATATGTTGATTTCAAGGGATTCGGATGGCTCCAAAGGAATGGAGACCTCAATTTAACTGCGTCAAAGTTAAGGGAGTAATTAAGACTCGGCTTACTTCTTGGAGGAGTAATGTCTACTAGCCTTGGAAGGGAGGGGGTTGTTGTTGGAAGTGGCGTTCATTATTAAGGTTACAAAATTTAATGTAAAACCGAGAGAAACATTGAATATTTATGAAGAGAGCGAGGGTGGGGCTTCCCTCCGCCCCGTTCGTTACTATGTACAAGTACGTTCCGCGGTCGTGTCAGGACATTGCGAGTAACGGACTACCCCTCGCTGGCAGAGAGGTCGCAGATAACGCGAGGGAGTCGAGACGAACACTTCTCCTTTGAGAGAGTGAGGCTTCGGCAGGAAGCTCCGATGGTAGCCTCAGGAAGCCATGAATCAACCTCCGAACGACATCACTGGCATTTCCTCTTCTTTAGTGCAGTATTTACGTTGGTAAATCAAGCTATTCACTTTACAAGCATGTTAATAGTTCATTACCGATCCTACAATGGAGACACTGTAGGTGCGCTCTAAGATCTACAATTTCTAAATTTATGTTTAGGCTTCTTTTTGCAATGATGAGTTCGTTAATGGCAGAAATCGGTCGGGAGGACAAGGAGGTTGGTTTAAAGGAAGGCCAAAATTTATTATTGTAATATCTTCGTTTAAATTTAGACTAAGAAACAGTGTGTAGGGCATAAAATATGTATACAATCTAAAAGGTTATTTTCACTACCAATGAATATAGAACTATCATACCTTCTATTATCCTTCTTCATTGGTTTCTGCAAACCATCTTCTGTTGGCGAGCGCTTTTGGACATTATCCATCCTCTTGGCCGAATACAATACAATACAAACGCAGTTGAATCCAGACAGTGACAGTGAACACATGTATTCGGCCAAGAAGATGGACAATATCCGAAAGCGCTCCCCAACAGAAGATGGTTTGCAGAAACCAATGAAGACGAATAATAGAAGGTATGATAGTTCTTAAAATATGTTTTCCAACCTTCATTTCTTAAAACTTCTTCACGAAAACACTTCTTAAGAAGGAAATTTCGGAATGAGCGTTCCCCCCACTCTACCTTCCCGGCTAGTCTGAAGCAAAGTTTAGCGGTCATACTTTTTACAGTCACTGATCTCACCAGCTTCCAGATTAAATTTCACAGTTTACTCTTATTTATTTCCATCGTTAATGAAACAAGGGGAATCTGCTTAGATTTAGCTCATGCCTGACAAACGTTACATATTGCTTGGAGGAGACAGGATACAAATATATTCTACCTACAAATAAATACAACTATTAGTATTGGTAATGTATCTTTAACAAACAGCGCACTGGAGAGCGTAAAATCTGCTCTGTTCGTCTTGCAGGCAAATTAGAAAAGAACTACATACTTAATGTTTAAGTAAATTTAAGCATTTGCTTAATTAATAATCCGATACTGTGTACAATGTACTAATAGTATGCTTAGCTTTTTTGAAACGGATTTATAAGAAACGTCTTAAATGTCTTCATTAAAGTAAGTTTTCGTAAAAGTAACTTTAACGTAAATGTTATAAAATCAGTTCTACACCTGTTATGTTCCGTAATTCGTTGTCATTGTTATTAACGGTTCGTGAAAGCAGTCTCTCACCAAACATCCTGCACCAGAAAGAAGCGTTGCCTATGAGTTTAAGAAAAGCGTATCGGTTTCCCTGCTTTATATGAATAGGTGGATCTACCCTCCATGTTACAATAAAACATATATTTACCAATACTTCTTCCGGGCTCAACCGTGTCTTGGGGTTTTTAGGTGCCATGATTCTCTATTCAGCCCTGAAGAAGCCATCAGATGATGTGTGAAAGCTTGGCACCTAAAAACTCCAAAACACGGTTGAACCCGAAAGAAGTATTGGTAAATATGTCTGAGGACCGTGGAAGCCTACATGAACAAAAATATTTTTGCAATAGCATTTGGCATTTTAGGCGATTCCCTACTCCTTGAACCTAACCTTTCATTTTTTAATTAAGAACTACATGTCAAATTACGTTGGGAAAAACAGAAAAAAAGTGGTCTTCAAGAGCAGATACACACATTTGGGTTTTGGAGAAAAATTGTAGGCAGTATTCAAGGAAAATACATCTGTTGTAAAGCGAATTTCGCGGAGAGAGTTCAGTGGCCACAGGTCGAATGGACAGTGTCTTTGTGAGCAGCTGAGATCTCCATATTACAACCACAGCGAGAGGTGGAGGGTGTTATTTGCGCATATTTATTTTTGCACTTAATAACACCACCAGAAGCTGATATTCGTTAGGCTTTCATTAAGGTATATTTAATATTATAAATTTTATTAATATCAATAATATGCTTTATATTATGATAAAAGATAAATTCTATAATTATAATTTAATGAATAGGAAACAAAGTGTGAAGGTGGGAGGCTGGCTCTTTGTTGCGGAAGTTGGAGACAACTAGTCAGCCAAAGTGAGGGTGGGATTGTTCGGGAGTGGGAGAGCTTTGGGTGGTGGGGAGCAAGTCGGCCAGGTGGGGGACCTTCGCTTCACTCCGTCCATTCAGGCATAGGCCGAGTGGTGTTGCCTGAATTCCATCTCGCCATAGAGGGTGTAGTCAGTACCCCTTCCCCCAGCACAATGCCCATTCTCAACCATTCCCAAGTTCCCTTTCACAATCCGATAACCATTCATTCAGATATTCTTTGGGGAACACTTTATTTATCCTTATTGAGGATTTCTTATGGGTAAATGCGCGACCTAAAAATAGGACCTACTGAAGTGGCAAAAGCATGAAGGTGCCGAATATGCCAGCGAAGTATTGTTTCAATTTCATTGTTCAATATCTTGAAAGATTTCTTTACTGAAAACGCACAACAAGTAAGGTACTAGCAATTCACGTTGCTCTCGTCATAGAACTATCCCCACATCTCTACCGATCCTAATTAGGAATATGATCTGCCTAAATTATAATTTAAATTAGGTATTTGAGCATCTTTTAATAAAGTTTTTGATGAGTTTATTACAGATGAAGTTTGTCTAGATCAACGGGACTTTAAAAAAATATAGTAAAATAAAAACTAATTTTTCTCCAAGCATATCTTGGAAAGCATTCCTATATCTATCTATTGCATTCCTTAATCTATCTATTACATTGGCTCGCTCAATAATCACGTTCTTATTGGACACAGACTACCTTTATGTAAGGTAAATATTCTCGTACACCCCCACCACGTCTCTAATAGGCTCACTGGATTTACCAGTGTCTAGTACAGGTGTACGGGGCTCTAGACTTACCAAGTACAATTCCTGTCACTTCCAAGTGTGAGAAGGGGACTTGGATATCTCACTCTCTCTCTGGTAGGACACAAAGGGCCGACCCTCTTGCCTAAATCCACTAGTTGGAGGTGATGTCCAAGTTAGGTCTGGATTTCTTATACTCGCTACTCAGAGGCCTCTTTTGGCAGCGCTTCTTGCAAATATATGTTATTGTACTTAGGACCCTTCAATAAATTTAGCTAGGTCAAACTAAATTTTGACCGAAGAAAAGGCATTCCTTCAGACGAAACCGTACATTTTTGTCTAGTTTTTAATCACATAAGGCTCGTATTTCTTATGTATCTTGTTGTTCATAGTTAATTCCTGTTTAATCATTACATAAGACTTTTGGTAAAGATACTTTTATTCGTTTATTAAAGCAAAATAGTTCTAAATATGTATATTATAAGTTTATTGCTTCATGATGTTTTTTGGTAACTTGAATTTTAAGTATTTTGTACAGGGATTGAGGGATTCCTAAAGTGAAATAATAAGCTAGAACAATATCAATATGAAGTGCAGGGATTAGATATGAATGGAGAGGACATGATGTCTGTCGTCACTTACCGTCGACATCCAGCTGTACCGTGGTGAAGAGGTAACCGAGCGGCAGTAGCGACCGGTGCTGGGCCCGGCATTCGTAGTTCACTCCAAGATCGGCGCGACTCACGGTGAACTTGACCACGGCTCTTCCAGTTCCGGCCTCATCGCTCTCCTGAATCCCGCCGTCACCTGAAAGCAAATGCAACCCTTCAGCATGTCTGACGGTACACCTCAAGCAGATATCTAATCAGTAACAACCTTTTGTACATGGCATAACGATGTCAAAATAAGTATTGTGTACAATGCCCGTCACAGGATACAATACACGCATATCAGCACGAGTTGAGAGCGTATACATCAGCCCTGCACTAGGAACACGCAATCTGCCAAGGAAACTGACTCGGGCAGCTGCTTAAGTAACTTCCTGGACGTGGCGAGGCAAATCTGCAATGGCCTATACGGATTTCTGAGTAAGCCTGCTTCCCTTCCAAGGAGATAAAGGAAGCAGCTGTTCTCCTTCAGTTGCCTTGTTCCCGTGCAAGTATGTTCCATACGCAACCCATTTCACTAGAATTTAACAATATTTTAAATTTTCGAATGCAAGTGTCCTAGAGCTTACTTATTGTTAGTAAATAAAATTTATAAAAAAATTATAGTTATAAAAAAATCACAAATAAAAATCAATGAGAGATATTACTAAATTATTATGACAGTAAAAGAAAGACTGTCTAAGTCATTTTCATATATATATATATATAGCCTCCATTAAGTGATTTAGTTGAGAGGAGTTTTTCTCGCCCTTTGTTATGTGTTCAGACATGAACATTTGAACCAAGTGGCACGACGTCCGAAAGCCGGTACGTCGGCAGACGTATTTTTCGGATCAACCATACAACAATAAAAATGTATTATATATANCTTTTAGAAAAATTTAATAGTTTTTCATAATTACTTTGTTCATGTATATACCACACAAGACCAGATATATATATATATATACACACACACACATAAGACATAATAGTGTTCATAAGTCATTATTCAGCATAATCTGCATCTCTTCTCTTTTTTCCTCTTCAAACTCATAATTTATCAAAGTACTGTATAATTGGAGTAGAGAGAAAAAAACAATTACGTTTAAATGTGGATGGCAATAAATTCAGACAGATGTGGCAATAAAAAGGGCGATTGGAAATAACCTCTGGCAAAATCGAGAAAAGAAATAAGTCTGTAAGTAATTACATTGCTCCCCTCCCAAATATTTAAATTCAACTAAAAATAAATCTTAAGTCAAAAGCCAGAGAAAAAGGGACTTATATCTCCCTGTTCTAGAGTCAGTAGAAGATGGTTTGCAGAAACCAATGAAGACGGACAATTGAAGGTATGATAGTTCAGCAGATGTACTTAATAGCCAACGAACTTTTGTAAAAAATATAAGATATTTCAATTTTTAGATAATTTAACTTCGATATTCATTTTAAATTATATGTGTTTATTATGTTAATAAAATATCTGCTTAAATAATGCTATAATTAATTTGTATGTTTAAATACCTTTATGTGTAATACAGCTTCATTTCAATTTTTTTAATAACATTTGTGAATTATATAAATTTAAGAGAAACTTTTATGGGAGTTGAGTGGTCACAACTTTGTGAACTACATTTAAGATAAACGCATTCTTTTGAAGGTCTCTAGAACACTTGGTATTTCTAGCCAAGCTAATATCTGTCAAGTTGATTGTATGGAGAAAATGTACACTTGATAACTCATCAAGCTTCTTCTGCAGTTCCCATTCAGGTAGAAAGACTTTCTCTTTAAATCCACGTATCAATATCATTCATGCTACACATATTGACTCTATAGAATTAATGGAATAATAGTTTTTTCTTAATATGAAGTTGAGGAATATCCTCAAGGATCATGGTATACTAATTACTACTGAAATAAATTTCTTAATTACCTGACAAAAAGAGAAAGGGAGAAAAGAGCATAGCTTCGTCCCAGTACTTTATTACCCCCCACCCCCTGGAGGGCTCCCTTTGTTCGGCCGGAGTAGTCCTCCTGTTACAATTGAGATCGGGTAGGGGATGAAATCACCCCAAACAGGTTCGGATGTAGATCCGAGAGCCCTTTGTCCCCCGAGTCGGGATACCGGTGGATTGTCGGTGACATCAGGAACAACACGTTGGGAGACGACCCTTCCTCTGCGTGCAGCACATTCTAAGTAAATCCTTGTAGGGGAGAGAGTGCACCGCCACACTCCAACAAACTCTTACTAAGTAGATAGAGTATAGTCTTACTTTTATTCATCAGCAACAGATTCAGTTTTCTGCATTTCTCAAGGTTTCCTCTTCCTCCCTACACTTTTCCTTACTCCTCGATTCCCCCAATTTGTATCAAGAATAGAAATAAGTCTTCCTAAATGCTGCTGTCTCAAGTAATTGGTGCCTTATTGATCTTTCTGCGTACTTTACTATACCTAAATAATAATGTCTTAGACACTTAGAAAGTTTCTTATTTCTTGAGACTTCTCAAGGACTTTGTTTTATTATAGATTTGTTGAGAGTTGAAGAGTTATTTATTGGAGTCCCACTTGTCTGCATCTTTATATTTTACGGCGTGGCTTCAGAAATAAGAACAACGCTAAAATTTAAAAATTTATTTCTAATGAATAATTTAAAATGAATAGTTACAAGTTTTATATTTTTATCTTAAGAAAATAAAATGTCTTTAATGGTAAGCAAAAATAATTTTAAGCTTATTAACTTGTATAGATATTCCTACGTTTCTTCTTACCATGCCGAGTTCATCAGGCATTAATACTTGTTTTATTTGTCATATAATTAAAAATAAATAGTCAACAAATTGTTTAAGTAAACAAACAACTAGTGCCATTATAAATTAATGTAACATATTCAATTAATTTATAAAATTGCAAACTTTCTGAAAGTAGCAAGAATATTCAAGAAATGCCTGTACATAATTTGAAGTTTGTATATTTACACTTTTAGAATAATTTATTTCTTAAATAAATAGTTAGAAAATAATAATATTAATATCATACAGTATATAAAATATGATAAACTAAATAATACTATTATTATTATATAAATGTCACTGATTTCATTTCAATCAGTCAGTGAGTTGGAAAATTGACTACATTAGATTGCCTTATTTTCACTTTAATGGCAAATGATTAATAACTATGACATATAGAATGAGGTGAATAAAGGAGAGTAGAGAGTGTTGGGGAGTAAGGGCTGCAGAGGCAAGGGTGCGCTACATTTGTTAGGGAGGCTAAGCGGGGTGGTGGGTACCAGGCCGGTTGGGCGATGGGGGTAATGAATGTTACTTAGGTGTTGACCGTATTTCTACGGGGAGTCCCTGCCTGGCTCCTAAGACCCCAAACAGAGCTAAGACCCCCCCCCCCTTTGGGGAAATCCGTAGTGATGTAGGGCCCTCCCTCTTCTAGCCCGCCTCCAACCCCCCCGCCTTTTTTATGTAAAATCTCCTTAATCCTTTACCCAAGAATAAGCGAGACAGGAAATAGCTATCTCATCCTTTGCTCCATCTTATATTTTTTTTTCTTTTAATTTGCATTCTTCTCTGTTTGAACAATCTAGAAGATTCGCTTACATTTAGAATTTTATTAAATGATTTAATAAGAGAAAATTGGGGAAACAACAAGGTGCTGCAAGGACTTAATTCAAAAAATCAAGAACAAATATTTTATTTTATATTTAACCTTATATATTTTTCTGTTAAAACATACATAATAAATTTAATTCTAAAATATCTTAAGTTATCATAATTAACTATATATTTAACAACCGAATAAATAACAGTATTTCAAATATGCGTGAAAACATAAGTAAACCGTGGAGGGGTAGAGGAAACAGAGCATTTAAAAAACATTTTAAGCTTCTTAATCGTCCATAGATTCTTCATTGTTAAAGCAATAAAAAATAATTCAAATAAATTTAGATTTATGCACATATTGTAATGCTTAAAAAGCGCCAAACGTAATTTTCAAACATAATTTATAAAATACTTCGGAAGGCACATAAAAGCGAAGTACGATAATTAATAAATATGTATATTTCACTATGCAACTTTATTGTTTGGACAGGCCTCCCTACTTTTAAAATATAGGCAATAAATTCCATAATTAGATTTACTTCTGTAAACAGTTAAAAGTATTAATTTTTGGCGGAATAATTTGCAAAAGAGCATATTGACTAAGTGTCAATATCTTATAATTGATGATATTTTGTGTCACCAGATACTTGATACAATAAAAGAATATAAATTACTCTTGAATATGTATTATTGTACTATTTATATTTATAAAATCTTTAAAGGCTCACAAATGTAATATATTTGAGAGTGGACATTGGAAGTTGAGAGCCGCTTCCAACATCCTTCATCTCAATCGGCAAAAGGACCAGCCTCAGCAATAAATACTAAATATTCATTTCGGATTTTCAAATGTCCTTAACTCTCAGTTAAGCCTAACTCCAAGGAAATGTGTTTTGTTCCCTCTGTTCCCGCTGGCTATTTCTTTTTCACAGATGCTCGTGACTCAAACAAGATTCATGGGACAAATCTTGTCAAAAGAAATTCCCGATGAAGGGGGTCGTATCGGAGAGAGTGGTTCGGGAAGGAAACTGAAGAGATGGAGCTCGTTGTGGAGGAAACGACAAGGTTTGGAGTATGCCAGTTGATTTAGCTCAGACAAGCGCACAGACACACAAAACCTGCTGGTATCGCCTCGGGGCTGACGTAAGCTAATCCTCTATCTGTTTTGAGGGGTGAAGAGGGATGTTCTTCCATCTCTCCTATAATCCACACTCCTCTCTCCCCTCAACCCCCTCTCGGATCTGCTACATTTCACTCACACTAAAACATTCTATCACATCATCTCCTTATTTAGATGCTCATTTCTTTAAATCCAACTTACATTTAGTGAGCATATACATTGGGGGAAAAAATATAATGAACTGTTACAAAAAAATGTATTTCCAAAAGGTTGAAAATTACATATAAAGGGTAATTAATATTAGTATGAATAGAAATACATGAATTCGAAAATAAAAATTCCACTTATAAATAATAAAGAAAGCTCCGTTTTTCGCAATAGTTATATATAGTTGAAAGAAAATTAGAAATTTACAAATTTAATGATTTGCAGTAACTACTCATAGTCAATGCTGAAATAAATGTGAATTTCAGGTACAAATGATGGTTATATAACCTTTTGCATATGATAAAAATTAACACAAGATTTGAATTTAATAGAAAACAAAGTTTTTTATTCTTTTTATTGCTATTTTTTATTAAACCATAAAGTACATAATATAGGGTTATTTATGGAATAACACATCGGGCAAATGTGTTTGCCACACAGCCCGTGAAACAAATCAATTACTGCATGAGACATTTCCAGGTCCTGTACGCTCTCGTCTCAATGATCACAATTAGCCCCCTTGATCTTGTAATTTTACACAATTTGATTCCTTTTTATGGGATTGTTTGAAATCACCGGTCTATGTCAACAAGCCAAAAACCACCCGTGCATTAAAGGATGGGATTAAACGCTGCATCAACAAAATTCAGCCACATTAATGCCAAATGGTCATGGAAAACTTCGACAAACGAGTATGAATGTGCATGCAAAGTCTTGGAGGCCATTTGCCCGATGAGTTGCTCCATAAATAACCCTATTCTATGTACTTTATGACTCAATAAAAAAATAACAATAAAAATACTAAAAACTTTAGTTTTCTGTTTAATTAAACTGTTTTCTTTTTAATTAAAATCTTGCGTTAATTTTGGTACAACCTTTTATCTATTATAAGATTCGACCCACAATTCAACTCAATTAGACTTGTCCAACAGGTTAAAGTGGCAATAAAACTTATACGCGAGAAGACGGGCAACGCCAATTTCATTATGAAAAACACAGTTTAGTGTGTAGTTCAGGTGTAAAACTTCCAGTACAATCCTCTTACATTAGGTTAGAGACAAAAGCCGAGGAGGATGACCAGTGGGGATAGCTGAGGGATATAAATCTGAAGCATCTTAAAAACAACAGCAAATTATAGAGTCCTGAAAATGTAGGGAACTAAAAAAATTCCTTAATATAGCAGTATATGAATACTATATTTGGATATTCCATCTTATGTTTCTTATAAATAAATAAAATATGTGGTTTAATTAACTAACTAAATAAAAGGAAACCTTCATACCTAATTGTTCATTTTTGCTACGCAACACCTAAAATATTGATTTAAATAATAATAAAGAAATATGTGTTAAGTTACATTCTGCCCTTGTTGTCTTCTCCAGCTTACAGGAACAAGTTTGTAACGTATTCGTATAAACATACATCTCCAATGAAACAAGGGAAATCTGCTGTCCCAGTGTGACGGGCTTCTCAAAAGTCAAAATAACATATTTATAATTCATCTCTTTTACATTAAGTGATCGCCATTGATCGGATAATGAGAGAATATGGCTGTCCTTCACAATTATACATTTTTGGCTTGCTCAGTTGCTTCCGGAAGACACAAGCCTTTATTAGCCTGGAAACTCACTGTTCAGCTAAACGGCTCTTCTGACGAATCCAAAACTGTGAAAAATGAGGGTTTATTCTTTCATCCCCCATTAAATTCTACTTCATGTTCCACGTTATACATATAGATAGATAGCTAGAAATATAATTTGAACATAAGGAAAGCAGCAATTGTGTAAATAAGGAAAACCGTACATAGACTGAAGGACCCTGCTTGTGTGACCCACTCATCAGAAGACATACGTCACTCTGCCGTAAATAGCCTCCGCGCCAGAATGTCACTTAATACTGGTGTTGTTGTCGAGGCAGTTACTGCACAAGTCTATAGCCCTGGAAATTTATTGTCTCATCTTCTCCAGCATAAAACGCGCCCCCACGCCCCAAAGAAGAGTTATTGAAACTTGTGTCGCGCTGGCTGTCCCGTTATTACTCCTGAAGATTTAATCCGCCACACGATCCCCGCTGGAATTCCAGTGCGACTGACCCTCCAGGCTCCATTGTGGTAGTTGTCCTATTTTCCTCAATGCTGGGAGGGAAGGCTACTGGGGGTCAATTGAAGATCGGCACGGATTTGATCATTCTTCCGAGTAAGTACTATTCCTTGACTTAACTGAGCACTTCTCAGGGTTATTGGATGTGGCAGAGTTCGAGACCTTCTCATATTGTATGTCATCAATAATAATAGTCATATTTAAAAACGTTTAATATTATTCTTAAAATACTTCACCAAAACTTAATATTGTTTATGTGATATAAGGGGAGTAGGAATATTCCTTGTAGAAACATGCAAAAAGACAAAGGAATTTCAGTCGTGGAAATGTGAACTTAGGAACAGGACGTTCTCTCTCGTCTTCATGAAGGCAGTCCTGAAGATGGCTTACAATTGTAGCCGAAACGTTGGCAGATAATCTTTTAAAAAAATACACCTTTTTTAAATTTGTATTTTTTTGGATGTACCTTGACCGAACCCCAACTAAAATTATCTTATAATCATGCAAAGAGACTTTCATGTCACTAAGCTAAAACAACTTTACGGTGAAACAAAATTTCCTCATCTTCCTGCTAGTTCACGTACACACCTACGTCCTTTAACAATATAATACCCACCATGGTAAAGAGTTAAGAACGAAGAATAAGCAAATAACTATAGGATATTCTGCTAAATAAGTGTTTATAGTTAATTTTATTTTTATTTTTGAAGCTGTGGCTTCAGATTCTGCGAAATGTTCTGCACATTTTTTAAAACGCCTATCAATATCCACATTCTCAATTTACGTTTTGATATTTGCTATTTATTAGTTAATATTTTTAATCTAACAACAAACTGTGTACTTTTCATTGTCGACTTAATATTAAGTTTACATATCGCTTTTAAAGTAAATCCTTATATAAATCCTTAAAAGCTTTTAAATAAAAATTGACAAAGGCTAAATTCAATTGCCTGTATTTTACACAAATGAAAGTATAATAATACCGGAAAACATATTGTTTATGGATATTGTTTATGGAGGCTTAAAAAAAATCCATTATATATGTGAGGCTACCCGTATAACATTTGAAAATATATGTGAAGATATATGTGAGAATACTAGGCGTGGCATTTTAAGGGGAAGGGTATAACATTTGAAAATATATGTGAAGATATATGTGAGAATACTAGGCGTGGCATTTTAAGGGGAAGGGTATAACATTTGAAAATAAATGTGAAGATATATGTGAGAATACTAGGCGTGGCATTTTAAGGGGAAGGGTATAATTTTTTAACTGGCTTTAATCGCAAAACAAATGAAGAATTTTTTTTTTTAAATAACTGAAAATTTAAATTTATATCTCAAATACATATGTGTGTTTGTCAAATGTTATAGCTCTAAATAAGTTCTCTTTAATAGCTTAATATACTTTAAAAGTTTTTCTTAGTATAAAAGGTATGTGTACCGAAGTAAGAATGAGTTCGTTAGTAATTGAAATAATTATTACTTTTATGATTGAAAAAATTAATATAAAATGTTTATCACTTAATAGCTTAGAATTCTGTTTATTTGCTTCAACTCTAAAAAGGTCCAAGTCATTTAATTTTTTCTTCCTAAGTTTTTAATTAAATACTTTTATAGTGACACAACAACACCATTATTTTCTATACTTCGGGAAAACAATTTTTGATGTACCTTTCATGCTCCTGTTAAATAGGAATATAGGGGTTTGAGAATATCATAAGATAATAAAACCCTTCAAGAGTGTTTACACGCCGTTTTACTTTAAGCACCCCATTTTATGACGCATTCGAAGTATGGTAGTGTGCTGAAAAGTAGTTACATAAGAATTCCAGAGGATATAGTTCGAAAATTCTACAAAAGAGTTTCTAATACTTCAATTGAATTATAATAAAAAAAAAAAAAAAACTACAAAAGAGCTTGAGAGAAATATTATTACCTAGAAAAATAGTTCTATTGGAAGACGACAAACAGACAGTACTCGAGACAATCATTAGAGTTTGTCCTTATTATCCATTCCCTTATATAATACATAGCAAGACTTGTCAAACTCTCGATGAGAGATCGAATGAGCTTTTAAACTTCAACAAAGAATTATGACACGTTCAGGATAGGTCAGGTTTATTACTCGTAACCTATTTCTAATTATGTATTATAAATTCAATCAACTCAATTTTTTTTATTATTTAATCAACTCAATTATACAATATTAATATTTAAAATCTTATATCTCGATAGCTAAGATATGAAAATGTTAAAATACTTTTTATGAGAACGCAAATACAGATTATAAATGCAAATTCATGTTACTTAACGATAAAGCAAGTACATTAAAGAATAAGTAGATGTATTGTCTTCCATGTAATTAAAGCATTCCCAAATTCATTTAGATTTAACTATAAGAGGACATATTAAAAAAAAAGTTGTTGATTAATTAATTCTTCTTCAAAAACTGTCTGGCCTAGGCAAACTTTTTTTTTATACTTAACTTTTATTGATTTATTACATTCTGTTAAATTAAAACATATTGTAATTTGATCACCACAATGAATTAGAAATTTTAATTAATTAAGAAAATTATTCTTTTACTAAATTTTGTATTTTTTCACTTTGTAGAGAATACAACAGTTTTCTTGTAGAATTCAATATTCTTACTTTAGCTAATTCGCAAGAAAAGGAAATGCAGAAGACATTGCCTCAGACAGTAGGAAGAGAGAGAGAGAGAGAGAGAGAGAGAGAGAGAGAGAGAGAGAGAAGGTTGAGGGTAAGAGAAGAGGGCAATAAGTATTAGGGGAGGGAGAAAGAAAAGGCAGTTGAAGGGGATCTGATAAATATGTATGGTTGGCGAGGAATGTGGCAGGAACGATAAGGGGAGTAAAGGAAGGCCTTGATAAGGGTAACATTGTACGTTGGGGGGAGAATAAGTTGCCAGGTTTGGGGTTGGAAATGCACCGAACCCTTATCTTCCAGGCTGCAGTAGGCCCTACATCTGCGAACAGCCAAGATGGGTGACCACCTTCACACCTACAGTCACCGTTTTACATTCACTCCACATCTTTATACAATACATCTGTACCAATATCAAATTAAATAGCAACAATAATAAATCAATTAGGATAACATCACATCTCGATGCCATGACAAAACTGTTGAAACTTCAGCGTTTTGTCAAAGAAAAGAGCTTCTACTCTCTTGAGGATTATGGAAGTTGATTTTATGCTTAATAATTTAAAAATAATTTTTTCTTCTTTTTTAAAAACAACTTCTGAAAATTTTTTTACGCGAATTAACTTTTGGACATCATTTGTGCATTGCAAAAGGAACATAACTATGTAAACTAAGCGATAATACGTCAGTATTATAGCCGATGAAAATTTAGATATTTGAACTCTATAGTATAACAGATAAGCCCCCACATTTATAACTCTTGTAAGGGAAGGAATTGCGGCCAGTTTCATATTACGTCCGTTACAATAAAAATTATTTTTAAGATAGCACTCGACATTGCTGGAACCAAATCGTCGGTTTATGTTCAATGCCGAACTCAGTCTTTCGTTTTGCTTCTGGACTGTTACATTAAAATTTAAGGGAGAATTAAACCCCCACTTATAATTGTCCAATGTCTCTGTGAAATATCTATAATGTTTGTTTTGTGCATTGAGTTATTTATTAGACGAAATTTCGAGACAAAAAAAACTAATTTTATACTCCCACAGACGTTTCAGGTAATCCCCACTCCTCTTCATCAGGTTTCTCTCAATAATGAACTATACTTTAATTTTATATTTGAAGAGTACATGTCAAATTTCATCAGGGAAAACAAATAATTTCAGCAGATAAACTAAAATTAAAATTTACGGTGCAGGTAAACCCTCCACACCTAATTGTTAAAATAAATGCTATAATATTTAATTTATCAATGAAAAAATCATTGTACAGTTTATTCTAAGATGATTTTAGTTGGGGTTCGGTCGAGGTAGATCCAAAAAAACACAAATAAAAAATGTATTTTTTTAATGAAGGATTATCTGCCAACGTTTCGGCTTACATTGTAAGCCATCTTCAGGGCTGTAGAAATACAATGTCATGAGAATACAGTAATATTTGAAATTAGTATAATAGAGAATTATAATATAATGTGATATCAAGAGTATGAAAGTAGAAAACTGTGTAAGACAATTAAAAGTTTATGAAAACAATATTGAAAAAAGAACCAATTTGAAAAAAACATGCAAACCAACAACTAATTGACAAGAAACAATTGAAATATCATTAAAGCAGTAATTTGCCACACCTACCTATCATGAAGATGAGAGAGGACGTCTTGTCCCTAGGTTCACATTTCCATGACTGGACATTATGGATTTGTTTTGAGTTATGAAATGGGAAGGTGAGTGGGGGTAGCAGGTACAAGGCAGGCGGAAGGTGTAAATGGAAAGCGGCCTGTTGAAAGAGAGGGCAATAAAAGGACAAAGGAAAAAAAGGGAAGGGTATTATTGGGAATAAGTGACTTTGGAACTGAGAAAAATGTTTTGACAGGTTTATTGAGACGAAGGGTTGTTGGTTTTTAAAATGTTAAAAATGTTAGAATAAGTTGAGGAAATTTGTTCTATGTCTGTTCTGTCGTTAACTGGATAATGTTGTAAGTTGATGTGAACGGTTTCAGACAAAAGACGTTTGTGTTGGTAGGGTTCAGTGGAAAGAATGGTTAAGCTGTCGAAGTCAAATGTGTGTGCTTCATGAAAAACATGTTTGGTGAGGGCAGTTTTTATTAGTTTATTCTTGATGTCATTTTTATGGTTATTAATTCTGCGGGAAATCGGGTTTTTTGTTTGTCCAATGTAAGAGCCTTGGCAATGTGGTGTGGAACAGGGAATTTTATAGACGACATTAGTTCTGTTAGGAAGGGGGATGGGGTCTTTGAGGATGGTGTAAATAGATTTTAACTTGTTATTGGTGGAAAAAGAAAGCTTGAGGTTGGGAAAAGTTTAGGAAGAGAACGGAAAACAAGGTCGTTATTTTGGGGGAGGGGGATAGTTGGAGAAGAGGAAATAAAAAATTCTTTAAAAAGTTTTTTAATGGTGTGGGTAGGGAAACCATTGGACAGGAGGATGTCAGTAACACGTTTTATATTTTTTCTGTGGAAAGTCTTGTTAGAGAGTGTTAGTGCTCTGTAGATGAGGTATTGTACAGTTTATTTACTCAAAACTAAATATTAGGGGCGGAAAATCGAAAAACCTAATACTTGTCCATTATTCTTTACCGGGACAATTTGAGGACCTTCAATATTTTCTTACAAACCAACTATAAATAAGTATCCTACATGAAAATAATGTTTAGCAGAGAACCAACATAAGAGTTCCGAACTAAACTTAATATATTTTCGATTGACTGGAAATTACACAAGACACAGTATTCCGAAGGGCTTTGTACACGATTTTTAGAGAAATAAACAGTAGTCTAAAGTAGTATAAATATTTCTGACTAAGTTTTTTGGAAAAATCACTGCAATTGGGAATCACATTTGGGGTTAAAAGAAACAGGGTTCGTTTATTGTTAGCTCAGACATTGATAGGTTTTCTATAAATAAATTTTAAATATCCTGACATGCTTGGCTGAAATCAGTCTCTGACAAACTTCAATTGCACATTTGGAATTTATAAAAATAGCATTCTTTTGACAATTATATCTCCCACTCCTATTGGTCCAAATTTCCCAAATAACGAACCGTTTGTATTTAACAACCATATCCCGTTTTTAACCAATAAACTGAAAATTAGAGTCTGTAGGTCGTTGACGCACACACACATATGTAGTCATGTATTTATATTAATATACAGTGTGGTGTAAATGACGCAATAAAAAATTCCTCCTGACACGTCATCAGTCTCCAGTAAGTTGTTTAATAGCGTAATTCGAAAGTATTTTATTAACAAGGTTGGAGGTTTGTTGGGCGTCGAGTATTAAGCTGGAGAAATTAGTCAGGGTTTCGGCTATGATCAGAAGAATTATATACTCCATAATTATAGGGTAATTACTGTTATTGCCGACGTTTCGAATTAACTTGTACCATCATCGAGAGTTAAATCTCTTGTTCTCGGAGATTAGAAAAATAACTTTATTTCTCAAATCAAAAGTATATTATAATTTACAACAGACTAACTATTACTAACTTAAACTAACTTAAAACTAACTAAGGCTAAGACAGCCTTCTAACCCTACGACTAGACCGACTCTCGGCTAACACCAGAATGACCTCCGCTCGTGGCGAAGNAAACGTCGGAAAGAATAAAATAATTACCCAACAATTTTGGACTTTTTTTTTTTTCTGATCCCGGCCGTAACCCTGACTAATTTCTCCAGCATGTTTCATTAACGCTTATAAGGAAGGAAGGGAAGATAAGACTGCATAGTTGGGGAAGAGATCCGTACTAAGTCTGAGTAAACGTAGAGGATATGAGAAAAGCCGAGGTAGAATGGAGGGGGATTGGTGGGGTGGTCACTGTTGTTCTGGTACCGAAGTCAATGCGATCTGGATCGGTCAGAGAGGTAGCACGTGCAGGAGTGGGGGGAGCTGCAGATAAGCACTAAGGGTGGGGAGAAGGAAGACCCCTGTCAAACTCAGGTACTCCGACCTATCTGTGTGAAATAGTGGTCTTCCAGAGACCACACACACGACCTGAGATCCAGTCCAATCTCATCACAGATTGCCCTCTAATAAGCTGGAATGGCGGAACGTCAATGCTCTTAATAAAAGGAGAAGGTAACAGCTGATTTTAATAGGAAGAGAGAATAAGTAAATTCTTCAATATAGTAGTTAATGAATATGTGTATTTGAATTTTCTAACATGTTTTATCCTACACATATAGCATTTATCTATTTTTCAAACGTTAGTTTCATTGCTCGGAACTTCTGGTAAATCCCATTTAAGATTCTATCATTCACTGGGCAAATTTTAGAATATTTTATCAGTAAACACACCTCATATCACCCAGAAATAAAATAGTAAAAAAAAAATAAAAAAATAAAGCAAAACTCCTTCTCTTTTGTTAAAAAGAAGAAGAAAATAAACTTTATTCTGGGACTAAGAGAGTCCCCTTGAATAACATAGGTGAATTTTACATAAGGCCTTTTCTGGCTCAGAAAATATACATTATTATAAATAAATAAAACAAAAATTATTTATAAATAGAAATAGTAAAAATTAAACAAAAACAAAAACAAAAATAACATTTCTTCGAGGCTGATGAGTTAATAATCTATAAATATAAGACTGGGGAAAGAGAAAGAAAAAAAAAAAAAAAACAGTGAGCTTATGATAGGTTTAGAGAAATGCAATGTGAAGTACCATTTGAAGGAAACACCAAACCACACTTTACTCAAACTAAATCCATTATATTACATAAATATCACAAGCGCATAAAATTCATTCAATCATTAATAAGCAAAAATCATAGTTAGGAAGATTCAGTTTTGATGGATAGAAGATGCTGAAAAAGGAGGGATTTGAAAATGGAAAGGGAAGGAGCACATCGAATATTTGAGGTAGGGAGTTCCAAAGGCTAGCTGCCAGAACTAGGAAAGAGCGGCGAATTGAAGCAGTTCTATAAGAGGGAGTGTAGAGATCAGAGGTACGGGATCTAGTGTGGCGTGAACGGACTGAGGAGATGAAGATAAGGAGTTCATAAATGTAAGAAGGAGAACGTGTGGAGACAGTATTATAAAGGAAGGAACCAAGGAAGTAAAGTCTGCGGTAGAAAGGAAACAACCACTTTAAATCTGTATACAGGCCGGTCACCCAGGAATTCCTAGGTGAGCCGAAGACAAACCCAACGCAACAGTTTAAGAGACGCTTTAGTCTATCATCAAAACCACCCAAGACGCCACCATATACCACACAACAATAATCACAGTGGGAAAGAATAAGTGAAGAAACAAGGAGTTGGCGTGTGGATCTGGGTAGGAAAAGAGCTGAGTGTCGGAATTGTCAGAGAGACGCAAAACAGCGCCGGGATATTTGGGAAATGTGAAGCTTCCACGAGAGGTTTTGGTCAAAGGTTACACCGAGGTTTCCGACAGAGGAAGAGAAGGAAATGGGAGTATTATTAATTGTAAAATTAGGTAGAGCAGGAAGGGAGCTCAATTGGGGAACGGAACCTAATACAATTGCCTTTGACTTTGCCTCATTCAAACATTATGTTTCGAACAGCCCAGCTATTGATTTTTTTCGAGCTGGCTTTGGATCAAATTCACTGCCGCAGTCAGTTCCGAAAGGGGGAGAGAAATGGTAAAATTGGAAATCGTCGGTATAAATATGGTAAGAACAATGCTGAATAGCGGCTGGGAGGTCATTAATGAAGGGACAGAAATGGGTAGAGGACAGATTAGAGCTCTGAGGGACTCCTGCAGGAATGGGAAGATAAGGTGAGATAGGTTTTTCTGGAAGGAAGGCTCCCCTTCCTTAAATTATGAAACCAAAGGAGCGTACTGTTGGAGAAGGATAGCTTTTCAAGTTTAGGAGTATGGAATGATCGAGAGTATCAAATGCTTTTGAGAAGTCCAATTAGATGAGGATTGTGACTTTTTGCTCTTCCATCGCACGCTGAATATCAGTAGTGATCTTCACTAGAGAGGACTGAGTGGAAAATCCAGGTCGGAAGCCAGACTGTAAAGGATCGATGAGCTGGTTGTTTTCCAGGAACAGCGACATTTGGATTTGAGTTAGGTTCTCGAGTGGATTGGAGAGATTAGAGAGTCTGGATATTGGGCGGAAATCATTGAGCGATGAAGGAGTAAGGAGTTTACTTAGAGTCTTAATAATGGCTGTTATTATAATGCTCGTTTTACCTGAAAACGATAATTTCGTTATTACCTTGAAATAAAAATCGTTTTAACTTCTACTTGATAAACCAGGTTTTGCTACTTGATATTGATTCGATTTTACAAGCATATAAAGGATTCATGCCGAATTTCATTAAGAAAAACTGAAAACACAAAATTTTGAATGGACAATATTTTTAACGTCTTGAATTTAGGATTAGATGTGTTCTTCGCTGAAAAATCGCTCCAGGGTACTTTTTTGAATAGCTTGGCTTCCCTATGGGGGAACAAAATAAAACCTTTTAACCCTTCAAATTTAAGCATTCTACTGTCCAGCAAGTGTTTCGCGTCCTAAATCAAATCTCTCGTTCACGGATGATTTAAATATTGATGATTTCTTTAAAAAAACTTTATTTCAAAAAGAAAAGTATATTATAAAATTACAACTAACTTACTGTGGCTTAAACTAACTAAGGCTAAGACAGCCTTCTACCACTGCGACAAGACCAAGTATCGGCTAAGACTGGAATGGCTTATATCTTAGTTCTTATCATCTATGACGTCTCTGTTTGACTTAAGTGTCACAGTTGGTAATAGCCATGCTTTCTAGGAGTTGAATGACTGTAGAACTGTTGAACTGTAGACTACATTTCCTCTTTCGTTGAGCGCAAAAAGTACTGCCCAGATGCTTTTTTTGGATGTTTCTCAAGCATTTGATTGAGTCTGCCACAGTGTACTTTTGTTTAAAGTGAAATCCATACTTCCTAGTAACACTTATCTAATCTTTAAGTCTTACTTATCCAACCGTTTCTTTAGGGTGCGGCAAGGATTATATCACTCTAATTTCTACCAAATAGAAGTAGGTGTTCCTCGAGGTAATGTGGTTGGGCCTATCCTATTTATCCTGTTCACTGCTGACATCACTACCCATACAAAAAGCCCTCTCTGATGAATGATTCATTAAGTTGAAGTGGTGTCATTGGTCACCTTCTCTTCATTTAATGCTATTTTTATAATAATGTAATAATATTGGCTCTTTCATTGTAAAAAAATTATAAAAGGTTTATTTTAATATATTAAAACAATGTAGTAAATAAATAATTTAAAAAAAAAAAAAGCTTTTCTCAAATTTAAATACGCCACACTTACATTCTTATTCAAAAGTAATATAGAGAAGAAAATAAAATGTCAATCCAGGTCCGTAATAATAAAGTATAGCTGTATCAGGAAGCAACGGTCTGTCCGTACTCTTAGACTTTCCATTATTTATAATAAATAAGTCTTCAAAAAATAGAATGATCTGCCTCTGAGATCTTTGATCAGAAAGCTCTCAACTTTAAGAAGAAAGAATACGTGTGAATCTTAGTAGTAGAAAAAAACCTATTCAAACAATTAAGAATTGTAACTTGCCCCCTCCCCCCCATTCAACAGGAACATGAAAATACAATCAATCTAAGCCAGCCTAACCATCGATCGGTTTCTACCAAAGAAGGATCTCCATTGATGGGTAGAGTAGTGAAGTACGGTACCGGACATGACTTAACATCTTGATTCAATTGTGGTTTATGTAGTGGACATAATACAGGAGGGGAAGAGCGAGAGCAGGTAATGCTCCGACAAAGGTCGGCGGACAATGAAGTCCGGTCTGCCGGCGACTGCTCAGCCCCAGAACAATAAAAGCAAGTTTGAACTGGAGCCAGCCACAAATCAGAGGGGACCTGCCACGCACACACCGCTCTCAACTTGCTTCTTTCGCTCGGTAACAGTTAGTCTTTCATACCAGCGATATTTCTCCAGGCTTGGACTTCGGGGCAGAGCGGTTAGCAAGTTCATGCCATACTCACATCAACGGCTCAGGGCACATTTACCGGGGCTATTCACGTCTTATGAAGAAACTCAGGGCAATCCTTCATTGGCATGCTAATAATGTGGTCCGTTCAAACCTTACATATAGCTTGGAGAAAGTGTAACATTCTACTTGAATGAAAAACCTGATTGGCAAGAAAGTATAAATAAATAAGAAATTATAAATAATCATACAAAAATTGACATGAGCTACATACAATATAAATTAAATAAAAATAATTAAAAAAAAAAACAAAAAAAAATAGAGGACACTGGTTCAGCCTAAGTTATAATTAGGTGCTTAAGAAACTCTTTTTAAAGTCGCCCTGAAAAACAAAACTGACAAAAATAAAAATAGCTATAAATATGCATAAATAACAAATATGCACGTTCAAGAGTGGAGAACGGCATAAAAAATGAAGTAGTTTACAGGGGGGAACTATAGCCCATTGAAGATACAATTCGTAATAAGATAATTTCTTTCTTTGGCTACATCTTGAGGTAATTAGACACCAGATTGGCGTGAAGCGCCATAGTGAAGCTCTTGACAACGGGTAGGATGGATCAAGGAATAATTGCAAATAACTCTGGATGACCTGCAAAACGAAACAGGCAATCTCAAGATACTGAAGAACAATAAAATAAGATTTAAACCAAAAATAGACAGAAAGCACACAGTGGAAAAGGGTATATGAAGACGAGGGAAGGCTGAAGAGATCAGGACGAATGACGAGAAACTGGTGAAATTCGGAAAGAACGGAGCGTGCACTGATCGAAGAAGATGACCAGCAAAACATCGACTAAAGTGGTCCAATGAGACAATAAATAAATATATATAATATGAACCGGTGGGAGAAAGAGTGTAGTCAACACACAAAAATTAAAAAAAAAAATACAATGAATAAAATTTTCAGGGGTTTTCTCACCCTGTGTGGAAGGGTAAGAAAACTCCCCGAAAAGTTTTTACGATGAAGTTTATATTTTTACAAATCGTTCAATAAGCTTATTATTTACAAAATTGGGAAGGAGGAGGGGGTTAATACTAAAAATGACCAAAACTTAAAATCTTTATACCTTTATTACAATTAGCTATAAGAAAAACGCGCATGGAACAAAATAAGTGTTGAATGTAATTTGAAATAACTTTAAAAAACAAAACAAAAAAAAAACGTTCATTAAGAAATATATTCAAAAGGAGAGTTTGTTGACCGTAGATATTATTCTAAGATGATTTTAGTTGGGGTTCGGTCAAGGTAGATCCAAAAAAAAAAAAAAAAAAAATACAAATTAAAAAAAATAGTGAATTTTTATAAATGATTATTTGCCAACGTTTCGGCTACAATTGTAAGCCATCTTCAGTGCAGCCTATCATGAAGACGAGAGAGGACGTCCTGTCTTTAAGTTCACATTTCCACATATATATTTAGTAATGTAATTTGGAGTGTTGGGTGAGAATGAAAATTTTTAAAATATAGAAACAAAAATAAGTTTTAGGTTTTTAATTATATATTAGAATTCCTTTTTTTTTTTATTGAATTCGGATGAAGGAATATAACTTGATATATATATATATACAGGGAGACCAAAATTCATTGTGTACGCAATAACAATGAACATGTGTAAGAGGCAATAATATTACGATATAGTACTGTGAAGCTAATTATACGTAATAGATGTTTGAGAAATACGTAATTCGAAACTGACTCGATTCCAATCAATAAGAGATAAGGAAATAGTTTAAAGAAGGATGAGAAGTTCTGTGAGACTACCTGAAAGGAATGTAGGCTGCAGACGGCGCGGAGGCCATTAGGGAAGAAAGGGGATTTGTCATCTCTGCCGACGCGGGCGAACGGGAACAGACGACGGGGATTTTTCATGGTATGACATAAGTGGTGTAAGCCGTGAATCCGCATGATTTAGAGGGGTATCGGGAGAGGGTTTCCTGAGAGATCCCGAGGGGAGGTGAGGGAAGCCGATGGGGTGGGGGACAAATATGGGTAATAAATTCAGGGGTGAGTGGCTGCCGCGAAGGACATCACGTAAACTGTCGAAGCTAACCTCTCCGACCGAATGCTAAGTGCCCTCGCCTCATACACGTACCCCACCCTTTTTATATTCATTCGCCTTTGCCCCACTACCCCTCACGCCGGCAGGCTTTTATTTATAAATGGGCTTCGTACTTTTGTTGCGGGCTACGGAGGTGCGACAACTCTAACCTAACTCATTGATAAAATGACTTCACAATGATCACTCGATGATAAATTCGAAAAGACCTCATCCAATCTATCGACCGCTCTCCAGCAGATTAACCTTAAGGATAGTGAAGGAGAATGGATCTACGTCCACCGCTTAATCTTACTCAATACTAAAATATTCTTTTGAAATTAAAAAAAAATTTTTTTTGTATCACTCTTATTTTTCAACATTAGTAAATTTTTAACACAGAAGTCATTTTGCTATACATTTTTTTTTTTAAATTATTATTATTATGCAGCCTTAAAAAACGCCTAAAAAACGCAGGTACAACTGAAAAAAAAAATTATTTCGAAAATAAGTTTTTTAATAAAAAAAAATTATTCATCAAACACCTATAACTTCTCCACAAATATATCAACCAGCATCTAGTAAATATACATAGACATTTTTTTTTTTAAATATTTTTCTAAGGAAAATTGATTTTCATCTCTCTCGATGTTATCCCAGGATATTTTGAAAGAGAAATAAACTGAATCTAAACAAGTTTCAGGAAAAGTAAGAGAAGTGTTGGCGCTTGTATTTCTGAGTGTATGCAGAGCGAGCTAGAGAGGGCTCCATACACGAACTACTTTTACAAATAATGTATCTCCCTCATTAATAGGACCTACTGTTCGAGCACCAACTCAACAGTGGGGTTTAGAGAGAGAGATTCGGAAAAGAGAATCCTGAATTAGTTGGCTCAACCAATCCTGGTGTGAATACTGAGCTGAAACACATTTGAGTTACACAATCCTATTCAGCTCAGGAGGCCCTGACAAAGAAAGACATTTGGTATGAGTTTGGCTCCTCAGGATAACCCGCTCAACTCTAGATTAATACGCTCAAACATCCTTATTCACCTGACTCCATAAACTTGCTTCCCATGAAGGAGTTCGCTTCCTAGGACTTGTATTGGAAAGGGACTCACTTGGCTTCACCACATAAGAGAGCTTAAAAAACGCTATGCCGACAAGATGAAAATAATAAAGTATTTGAGTCACAATAAGTGGGGTAGGGATCGGAAAACTCCAGGTGATTTCCGAGGCTTTGATTTTGTCCTGCTAGAGAGACTGTGGGAGCTTTATTTGTGGTTCTGCGGGTACTAATGTCCTCTCGTTGCTGGATTCCATTCTTTATAGCATTCTCCGTTTGGTCACAGGTGCCAGTCGCAGTAGCCCTGTTGTTAACCTAAGTTGTGTGACAAAGGTTAAGCCTTTATGTATTCGTAGACACATTCAGGTATTTGAGCAAGTTGTCGAGGGATCCATTACACCCTTCTTATGATCCAATATTTAGGCCAAGGTTTGAAAGAGCCTATGCTTCTCGCTTTTTTTAGCCATGCCATTCGGTCTGAGAATGTCCCGTGTGACTAATATGCTCGTTGATGGAAGTATTCTTCCTCAACCCGATAGTTGACCTCTCCTTCTTAATGAGGGTAGCTTACTGAGGTAGTAGTGTTCTTCATGACTGTGCGATTTTTACTGACGGCTCTAAAAATGAATTGTCAGTGGCCTGCGCATGTTTTGATGGAAAAGGGACCCATAAATTTAAATTTCCAGCATTATGTGGCATTTATTCGCTATTAGTAGGGCTCTCTGCTTCATTATTTCGGCTCCATGGAGAAATGTGGTGATAAGTACCGATTCGCAGAGTTCATTGAAGGGGCTAAAACATCTCGGATAGGATCGGGTGGTTATTCTGAGGGTTCATTCGTATATCAGAGATCTGTATCAGCTGAGCAAATGTGTTACATTTGTGTGGGTGCCGGGCCATTCAGGTATTCCAGTGAATGTGGAGGCTGACAGGGCAGCAAATGAGGTTCATGACCTGCCTGACATTTTGTCCATCCCTCTGACGCATCATGAACTGTCATTACCTCTTAAACTGGAGAAGAACGAACGATGGGAGAGGTTTTGGATGGAATACCCCCGAACAGCATTGCACGAAATAAAGCAGAACCCAGTCAAGTGGTTGACATCCTTGTGCTCCAGCAGACGTGAAGAGGTGGTACTGGCCCGCCTTCGAATTGGCCATACAAGTTTTACACACGGATATTTGTTCGAACAAGGCTTTACTCCTGTATGTGCTGCTTGTGGTGTCAACACCACAGTTCGTCATATAATTTGCGAATGCCCTACTCATGCCATGAGCAGAGCTAAAGACTCTGTTTCCCGAGAATTGAAAGATTCCTTGGGAAATGACGTAGTTAACACAGCCGGGGTAATGACTTTCCTAAAGGTGATAGGCATGTTCAAGCATATACCATATGAATTTATTTTTTCTAATTTTCTTTCTAATGACTTGATTTTTGGTGACTCGGACGCTAGGACCTTAGTAGCTGCAGCCCTCCGGAATCCCTCATCCTCCTCCTACTCCATAAAGTTTCCTTTTAATAGATATCTCACAAGACTAGAATGCAAACAACCAAATCACAGTTAATTAAAGGCTATGGTATGAAATACAGAAGGTTACGCCAAGGCATTTTGATAACTGGTGGTGTAACTTTCAGTATTTTTACTTTGGTAGTTAAGGATATTATTTCACAAATAACACAAATACAGAGACTTTCCGTTTATGTTCTTTGTGATTTCATCTAAATAAATATAAAAAATTCGTAGTAATGTATAAGATGGATTGTTACGGGGGTATAAATAAAAAAGCTTTCAAATGAATCATTTACTTACGAACCTAATTGAGCTAAGACTCAAAAATCATGAGCTCGTGTGTAAGCGAGTCCATTATTGTTATAAACATAAACAAGATGATATATTTATCGAAAAAAACATCATAGGGCTCTGAGATTTCATAAGTAAGTTAAAGCTCTCCTGTAGAGAGTTCTTAATAAACTTTTAAAAAATCTGCTGGTAAGAAGCGATAATTTATTTATTTTTGAAATCGGAAAAAACAGTACATTTTTATTAGGTATTCTTGGCTAACGATAAAATAGTAATCGTTGAATATACTCATAACTTCTAAATGAACATCGAGACTAGCCCAGCCTAAAATGGCGAGAGTTCAGAACTGATAAAACTGACCTAGTTCAAAACTTTAAGGAAACTATTTGATTTACTTTACCAATAATGACCAACCACAAATAACACTGGGGAACAATTTCAAACTCGATTTCTGTTGAGTTAGATTTTTTAGCTGGTTTCTTTCGAATTAGGCATGCTAGTTTTAAAACTGTTTTTAGTTTTCTTCTATCACGCCACGTTCGATTTCTATGTGGGTGGGGCGCAACCTGCCTGTTTAGTTACGTCTGTTATACTGTGGTGAAACGTTGTGTGTCGGTAAGCAGTATTTAGTATTTCGGAATCGTACTGAACTACATAGTGTGTTTGAACTGAAACTTTTCCTTAAAAACAACCCCGATTCGTTTTGCCATATATGTGGCAGTTTTACCATTCCCAGTCAAAGGACAAACATCAGTAACTTTGTTCACGTAGGCTTCGACGGTCGTCAGAAGTATTTACCGTTTCTTCTTCCGGGTTGGACCGTGTCAAATTGGTGTTATTTGCCGAGCTTTCGCACATCATGTGATGGCTTCTTCAGGGCTGAAAAGAGAATGAGAGTTGTAAAAGAGATTTTTTAAATCCAGGCGAACCATCAGAGAAGCCATCGAAATAACCAAGAATCCGAAAAATATCAATAGAGAAGACGGATACAGACTGAGCAAAAACTGGAAACCAGCGTTAATTGACAAGAGGATCCAACCAATCAGTGACCAGCCACCTGACTACTCCAGAGACCAGCCGCCAGAACACAGTATCAACCAATGGGAAGGCAGGCTTCGCCCAAGAACCGGACTGCGCCGGGATTATACACCACCTGGTGTATAAAACATGGTAATTATATACCACCTGGATTTTAAAAATCTCTTTTACAACTCTCATTCTCTTTTCAGCCCTGAAGATGCCATCACATGATGTGCGAAAGCTCGGCAAATAACACCAATTTGACACGGTCCAACCCGGAAGAAGAAACGGTAAATATCAGTAACTTTGTCACACAAGCATATTTTGCCTATTTTAAATTGAAACTGGGTGATCAAAATGAAGCACGGGCACCTTATAAAGTGTGTAAACAGTGTGTTGAGGGTTTACGGATGTGGACCAAGGGAACACGTGATAAACTTCCATTACGTATACCTATGATTTGGCGCGAGCCCAAAGATCATTCGTGTGACTGTTACTTTTGTATAGTGAAAACATCGGGATATAACAAGAAAAACAAATGTAAAATAGAGTATCCTAGTTTACCGTCAGCTATGGTATACGCCCTGTACCGCATTCAGCCGAAGTCTCCGTGCCAGTTTTCAATGAATTTCCCTCTTTGGAAGAAGGGGAATACGGATATGACATTCAAAAACATTGTTAAAGACTTTCTTGGAAATACACGAGCATTGAATTACTCCCAAATTGTCCAGCAACTCTTGGAATACTTCCAAAAGCTAGGTTGCAACTTGAGCATTCATTTGCATTTTTTACACAGCCACCTTGGTAATTTCCTGGACAATCTTGGTGCAGTGAATGATGAGCGTTTCCACAAGATTTGAGGGTCATGGAAGCAAGGTATCAAGGTAGATGGGACGTACATATGATGGCTGACTATTGTTGGAGCATCAAGCGCCAATGTACACAAACTAAACACTCTAGAAAAAGCTATAAACGCAAATTTTTATCTTAATTTTTAAGTACTGTCCATTATTTAAACAATTTTATATGTATGAACCAAATTTAACTTACATTAAATGTTTTGTAAACTGTATATTTGGTACGTTTTTACTTTATGTTCTTTTAAATACATGATCTTCGGATTCCTGAGGATATCCTGTGGTTTAAAAAGTTGACGTGATAGACAAAATCTTATTATCAGATTCAGATGCTAAGAATTAGTGAAAAGAGTTAGTGTCAGATCTATCTCGACAAAAAATGTGTTCCCCAGTGTAATAATTAGTCATAAAATAGGGATATTTAAGTAGCAAAGAAAACTGCACTGATTAAACTAGAAAATAATTAAAATACGATCGTTTGAATCTGACTAAGGTTTTAATAAACGCAATGGACCTCAGTTATTCTAGGATAAGGAAATATAGCGACGAGGTTAGAAAAATAATAAATATAAATATCTATAGTGCAAAGGCTTACTCTAATTTTAAACTGATCTATAGGCTATTTCAAAGGCTAGTATATCTTATGATTCGCGGATTGAATAGTCTGTATGATTTGGGTACTGGAAACATTTGTAACAGATGTGTATGAAATTTATTTAATATGTGATTTTACTCCCCACTGTCCCCTATTTATTGTGACCATTCTTTTACATATCTTTGTAGTATAATTAAGGTTTATTGATACATCCATAATCATGTATTGTATTTAAATATAACTATCAATATAAATTAGCCTTTATTTAGCTTTATTAATAAAAGAACTTGCCTTACTATCTGAAAGTGATGAGGCATTGTGCTGCGCTATCAGCGTTCAGCTAAGACGGAGCTGACAAACGAGGGGATTCAGGGGATGGTGGCGTTCCCTCTAAGAGAGATAAAAAGGGGGAAAAGTGTGCTCCTTGGGGAGTCCCCTGACAAATACAGCTAATAAGTTAGGGGTGGTTCCCTGTGTTCCTGTCAGACCCGGCCAACTCGTGTCATCATCCGTCAACTCTCATCAGAAATGTTGCCGTATATTTCTTCTGCTCCCTCTTGTTCCCCCACTAAAACCCCCCAAAGAAAACTAGTCTAGAGAGTAAACTCGAATTTATCCCTCAGCCAAATACGTATGTTTCATGACATATTCTCTTTCCCCGCCTCGTACTTAGATGATTTCAGCACATTACACTATTCTGTCTGTCATACAAGACAACAAAAAAAAGAAATAAAGACAAAATTAACCCAATAATGTTCACTTTAACAACATTTGCATATGTTTCTTACACCTAGGTTTCCAACATGATTTAAAACATAAAATGGGAGAAAATACTAAACTTAAATACAAAAGTTTCAGAAGTACTAGGGGCTACTTAAAATGTAAGTCATATATTATAAGAAAAACAAACTAACACTCTATAAAACAGAGGATATACTGAGTGCTGTTGTCTCACTTGCTATAACCACCTTTCAAATGTTCAAACAACATACTCCTCGAAGGGTTTTAATAGAAAATCGATAAATTCCTTACATGTATTAAGAGTACTCTAACATAGCTATGTGTCAAATTTGACATACCACATTTATTTTTGGTTTCTACGAACCTTACCGGCCAATTTACCTACTTGAAAGAGGGCCTCGTGATCTCGGTACATAACACACAATAACATACAAAGTGATGAAACTGGAAACTTTCTTATTATTACAAAATATTTTTATTTCAAAATTTTACTCAATGAAATATTTGTTACTAAGGCATCAAATTATAAAAACTAATTTTAAAGATATAAATAAATGTATTTTTCCTTGTAAAGAGTGCACAGTGCACATCCCTTATAGCGATTTCCATAATAGCAATAATTAAGTAAAGTATTAAATTTACTACTTCTATAGGTTTATGTTATTATTGAGAACAAGGAATATTATTTATTTGGAGACTCATAATAAATAGGATTTAGAGCTTATAACAAACCCATCATTCAAACATTTTCTGAATGGCAGGGAATAAAAAGTATTTTTAACAATTTTTAGTGCAAGGGAACAGCACTAGTGTCGAGAGTCTAACTTCCGAGGCAGACGAATATATTGTCTTAGTGGAGCTCGAGGAGCTGACATTGTCAAGCTGTTTAAATGACTCTCGTTATTTACTTTTAAATTTTAATATTTTATAAATATTATTTTTTAATGTGTTATTTAATCCCACGTAAATTTTAACAATTTGTAGTACAAGGGAACAGAATAAAAAAGAGATCCAGGTTAGAGTCCTGGCTGGGACAGTTAGATTTTTTATTCTGTTCCCTTGCACTACAAATTGTTAAAATTTACGTGGGATTAAATAACACACAAAAAAAAAAAAATTATAAAAAGTATTTTTTTAATACTTATTTCCTTTCCAAAAGGATAATACTTGGTAATTCAGTTATGTGAGTTCTGTTAAGAGTGTAGTCCTGATGGTTTGTGAAAGGAATGAGGATGGAAGAGTTGCAAATGTAAACCGCTAAGACCGGCGCGCGGAATAAACTTGAGGGAAGTCAGTAAGGGCTGAAGGGGGCGGAAGCCGCCATTTTAATATTTATCGCATCTGTCGCGGAAGAGAGTGAAGGGGGTATGTAGACTGTCAGAACAAGGGCTGAATTTGGAATATCTCCCAGCACACTCGCGGATTGACAGTTTACAGAGCTTTCTCTGCCTCTGCCCCATTCATCGCTCTTCTCACTAGCTCTCATTCGTATGCGCAGCCACTCTCTCTCTCTCTCGTCTCCTTCATTACACCTCTTCATAAACCACTAATGGTCATATTATATTAGAATTATAATATTAATTTACTGAAGATTGAAATATTGTGTAAACGAAGATATTTCATTCCACAACGTCCAGATTTCCACAAGGAATTTCCAACGAATCGATGTATTTGACATCGATGAGTTAAATATATAAGNTATTATTTATATAATTATGAAATATTCATATGGAACATTAAATCACTCTAAATTTTAGTGCAATGGAATAGAATAAAAAATCTAACTGTCCCAGCCAGGACTCGAACCTAGATCTCCTGCTTTCCGAGCCGGTGCATTTACCAATTAGATAGACTCTTGACACTAGTGTGGGGAATTTAATAACTTATCAGACTTGTCTAGGTAGCATAAATGGTATACGCACCGGTCCGGATAGCGGGAGATTCAGGTTTGAGTCCTGGCTGGGACAGTTAGATTTTTTGTTCTGTTCCCTTGCACTAAAAATTGTTAAAATTTACTCTCTTTGTTTCAATTTAGAAGTTTCCTATAGCTCATAATATGATGATTATAAACGCTCTCTCACATTATATTGTTAGACAATTAAATGCCGCTTTATTTTCTTATTAAATATGCTTATTTATTATTATTGTGAATTATTTTGGAATTGTATAACTGTTATGTGTGCGATGAGGTTCTCGTGGAAGAATGACGCTAAGGAGAAAAGCCAATTCAAAAAATTTAATATGAGAATGGACTCCCCCTTCCCCGTCCTATTCATCTTATTATATGATCTCTCATTTCCCTTCTCCTTCCAAATTTCTCTGCCTGACTCCTTGGCATTCTTTCAGTTTTCCCACTTATTCTTCTTCCTTCTGCTTCGATCAAGCTCTCCTTTATTTTCAATAATTCCTCTTCTCTGTGTCCTGTTCGTATCCCTCCCTTCAATTTGCCATAAGACAATGTTTCACACTTTCTTCTAATTCTTCCTACGTTCCTTGTGTTTCATCCCCAATCATGGTGAATTATTTAACTTTACTTCCATCGGTTAATGACGGTCATTGGCTTTTTTCTTTCACTCTCTTCTCTTAGACAAGATCAAATAAAAACTTACTTCCGAAACATTTCAAAAGATTTTTCAAAATGTATTTTAATTTAAAAACAACATAAGCTGATTTTAGGGAATGATCTTTAATAAACCAACTGAAATTAATCTATTGTATACTATATGAGGGCTGTTGAAGTTAAAGGCAATTTTTATAAATCAAAATAAATTTCATAAAATATAAATTTTTAGAAATAATTTGGCACCTGTGTTCATAAAGATGAGCCATATCATCAAAAATTATATTTTTAAAAATTATTAATTTTAACAGCGACATTAATATGATGTTATATGTTATATGTTATATGCTCTGGAATTAGAGCGAGGCAAAGATTGANATTAACTGTTAATATTCTACTTTATCTTATATATAAGTTATATATTAAAAATATTTTTTAATGTTATATGGAGACCCCATCTTATATGTGTAAAAATACAGTTAATACAGTTGAGAGATGAGATTAGAAAAGGAATATTGGATTGACATACTGCTCGGAGTAACAAAATTTGGAGACCAACAAAATTGTTTTTTTATTATTATATAACTAAGATAAATGAAATTAAATATGGCTTGTATAGGATTATAGCGATGGCTTATAAGTGTTCACACTGGTATCACAGGAGTCCCTAAATCTACTTCTGTTTCAATTTAGATTAATCAATATTTCATAATTGAATTAATGCATCACACTAAAAACAAATTTTTGTTAAATCTAATCTTATAATAAAATCTGAGTGGATCATGGATAAATTTTTGGCAGGTTTTCATAGGAAAGAGAATAGTATTTTTATTTTACAGATTGCTAAAACAAATATTTCATTGATTGTTTATTTAATTAATCGAAAAAATAAGGCAAGCAATGTTAAAGTGATAAATTTATTTTCAAATATGAATAGACATTTCTTATGATTATATCAACCCTTGTCATCAACAAAAGTTTATCTACTCCAGTCGTGGACAGACTTCTACCTGACTCAAGCCAAGTCAATAGTTACTTTTAATACATTTAAAATAAAATACTCTACTTACTGACCTTGTGATTTTACAGAACAGACATATGACAGACTGACTACAGAACACCTACAGAACTACCAGATTTTAAAAATTGTCTCAAAGTATCATCTGAAAAATTTTTCCACATGAATCAAAAATACTTCTAATATATATGTAAAATAATTATTATAACTGTTGTTGGATTTATAATGAAAAAAAAAACCTATTGCTCATAATTTTCCATTATTATTTACTGATTTTAATTCGTTCATTTATTGATTCTGTATAATGCAAAAGCATAATATTTACTTATTTTACATAATTCTCTACTGTTATTAATTTTATGCCACTTTCACATTTCTTCTACACATATTAGTTATTAGTCTCCTTCTTATCCTAGAATAAGGAGAAGATAGTTGCCAGATAGCCTATCGCGGGTTAACCTGGGCTCCTCTCTGAGGACGGGTTACGTCCCGGTATAGACGAGCAAGGACAACATTGTACCCCACCAAAAATAGTAATGTATGAAGTATGTACACAATAATATTTTTAAATAAAGAAATATGTATAGTAATAAAAAAAAAACACATTAGTTATTTATCATTATTTCATTCTGATCATTAGTTTTGTCATTATTGTTTCTTCTCTTTCTTATTTATTTATTTGTATTCTTTTTTTAATATAATTTATTAATTATTTAATGTAATTTTAATTTAATGATACAAGTACAGTGTATACTGTAATGTGTGGTATGCGCTGAATAAATTCCCTTTCGACAGGGTTACTGTCATAAAGAAAAAAATTGATGTATTCAATAAAAGAAGATTAATTACTTATCGAACAATTCCCTGATATATTTCATCATTTTTCTTCACCCTCAAATCACTCTTTGTGTTTCATGTTCCACCACAAGCAACAACTCCAATCACTGTCGCACTATCTCCCTCACATTTATTTCTCTTGCACTTCTACATCCATACCTAACTTATACAGAAATACATGAATAGTTCAGTAATGAATGAGTGGGGGTTACCTGAAATGAGGGTGGAGCCGTTCCACCACTGCACGATGGGGGTTGGTTTGGCGGGGCCAGACTCGCAGAACAGCTGTATGTCCTCATCTTCGGTGATTCCCTTGACCACGGTGCCGTTCGCCAGAGGCTTCCTTCCCGTTCTCCATGCTTTGATCTGCTCCGGCTTGACTGAAACAGTCAAATCCGCTCATGAGCAAACTTACAAAAGAAGAAAAAAACCAGACAAAAATCAGTTAAGCATAGGTCTCAGAATGCTTATGAGTGAATGTTTTTTGTTGGGGTTTGGTTAAGGGTGATCCAAAAAATACAATTTGATAAATGTGTATATATTAAATTATCTTCCAAAGTTACCTTGTTAATTTCAATGTTAGCCAAAACTTCGGCAAATAATTAAAAATATACACATTTATCAAATTGTATTTTTTAGATCAACCTCAAACAGTCCGAACAAAACAAATTTTACAAATTATCTCTACAGTCAAATACCCTTCATTTGAGCTTATGTTTTATATTACGGAATTCATACAGATGTACCTTCCGCTTCGACTTAAGTCTTGACGTAACTTTTGAAACGAAATTTCATCTTCATTCATTCTGTAATATATTTCAAGCTCCTGCAAAGACGTTTAAAAACGCGAAACTAGCCGAACAATAAATAAGCGTTGTCATATTTATTTTAAAATAGAATTAAAAACTAATTTGTAACCAAAAATCTTTTAATTTTAACCAACTTTTCAGTATGAATTTCAGGCTATCATTAGGGCAAATAGGGCGATGGGGAGATAGAGAGATAGAGACTACTGCTCAACAGTATCTACATCGTGACTCAAATGTTGTAGATAAGTAGAGAGATGTGAACACTGTTGAGCACGACTCTCAGTCTCTCTCCCTCTTACGCCATCATCCTCTTTGCCCTGATGAAGGCCTTAAATTCATACCGAAACGTTGGCTAAAATAGTAACTTTTTCGGTTACAAATTAGTTTTCAATTCTTCAACTACCAAGACCAAATCCCCGACAAACCTAACTTCACAAAACTTGACGGTCAACAATTTTACTTTCGAAAAGATAAATAAATTGGCAATGTGGTAATAATAAAACATAAGTTTATTTTTAACTAACCTTTTCATAAATTTATTAAAATGCATCAGTGCTCAGAAGGAGTATAGAGTATCCTCCCGTATTACATAAACCCTCAAAGTAATCAAATGAAACTGGAACAAAAGAGCACTTCCAAAATGGTAAATGTAACATAAACTGAGTGATAAAGACGAAAGTGCTAAGGCACTTCAGTGCAAACCTCTGAATGGATTCATTTTTGGTTGAATTCGGATAAGGAATAGGGGAGGTTTAGAAGGGGACAAATATTTTATAACCAATAACTGGGATTTATAATTCTTTTATCGTCGTTGTCATTTGAGTTAAGAAAAAATGTATGGAACAGATATATGTAAAATGTAATTTCCTAACGAAAAAAAGAAGGTAATGAATGTTCACGTAAGCTTCGACGGTAAATACAAAAGAAGGTAATGAAGTTTGAAGATATTTAGGAATATAACTAGAAAGACTGAGCGCTTTCTTCCCTCCTAGAGCCAAGGTATGACCACAACCTTTTTGCATTCATTCCTCTCTTGTGAATTTAACTTTCCGATTTACTCATTATCTTACTTATTT
Source organism: Oncopeltus fasciatus (assembly GCA_000696205.2). Classification (NCBI taxonomy): domain Eukaryota; kingdom Metazoa; phylum Arthropoda; class Insecta; order Hemiptera; family Lygaeidae; genus Oncopeltus; species Oncopeltus fasciatus. The sequence goes on along the minus strand of KZ806969.1, from coordinate 288,438 downwards.
CCACCTACTGTGGATAAAACACAGTCTTTTATACCATTACATTTCATTATAATTTATTTAACACTTATCTTAGGTGGTGCTAAGATACACACTTATTATACTACTAAAAAGAATTGGTCATATAAAAAAAAAATATATTGTATGACAAGCACTTCAAGCAATTCATCCATACGGTGTTATATATATATATNTATATATATATATATATATATATATATATATATATATATATATATATATATGTATATATATACATATATATATATTTGCGCACCTATAGACCTACCTATTATTTTTTTAATGAATTCCCCTCATATATTCCTACAACACATATGAGTATATAATCATTGACAGGACATCTGAATATGCCATATAAAATTTTATTTATTACTCCCCAGTCATAAATTACATTGTTTTTTCCAGACATTTGCATTCCTTCTTATCTAAGTCTTAAAAAGCAAGGCATATGTTGGAAGTAGTCGCTCTCCTTGCCAAATAAATATATCTTTAAACGATTGTCCCGCGCGCGAATACTGAAGGCGACAGTTTATTCAATTATCCAAAAAAATAATCAGCAATAACTGGTAACCTTTTTTTGTGTGTGGTATTATTTAATTGTAATATACTAACTAAAACTTTTTTTGTAACTGTAAATAAATGTTTGTTATACTGTTTAGGAATTGCTCATAACAAAAAAGAATACTTTTGTTTTCCATGGGATCTGCAATAACTTTCTCTTTCAGAATAATTTTCAAACAGAACGTTTTCAATATATATTCACTAAACAGTTCATTATAATTCTACTAAACTTACGTCTGTTTAGATAAATATGAGAATCTAGACGGACCTAAGTTAAGTGGAATAATAATGAACTGTTTAGTAAACTATTAAAGATGTTATGAAGGAAAAATAAGTCCCTCGAAATTTAAGATGAGCAAAAACAAATCAGTAGCTGTTTCGTCATTTGACTTTGTAAGTAGATAAAAGTCAGTTTTCAGTAATTTCTCAAAGAATGCAGCTATTGAGGTAGCTCTAATAATAGATTTTAGGAAAATTTTCATCGAAATAACCAATAAATATTAGCCTAAGATGATTTTAGTTGGGGTTCGGTCAAGGTAATTTTTTAATAAATATTAGCGAATATCTTAATACTATGTGTCCAACTTAACTATAAGATCGAAGGAAAACTTTTAAAAATCCATCATGTTTGTGTGTTATGTCAACGTTCTAATATGAACGGAGGTTTTATTTTGTCCCTTAAATCGACTGTATTTGATATTGTAGGCTTTGTTAACTATAAAGTAACTGATTGTTTTCCATAAATCCAATGAAGGCTAAAGGTAGTTTAAAGGAAGATAAATTAAATAAAAGGCAATATGGTATCTTCGTCATCATTAGTCTTTTGAAAATAAAATATTCAATAATAATTATTACAAAAAACGCATAGTAAGAATGGTATCTAAAAGCGATATAGGATGATGAGAGCCTCCCCCACTCCTACTTCCACTCTTCATATTGGACAATTGTCATTCATAGGGTTTCAAATTTTATCTTCATTGTTATTTTGGGCATTTAGGCCTATTCTTATTGTACCAACACTAATGAAAGTTGGATGAAATCTTTGTTTGCTCAGCTGTTTTTGTCTACTATTAGGAAATGGAAACTTTAGGGGTAGGGAACAAATCCCCTAGGGTTGGGGAGTTCAAATATAAATATTCATTAACTACAAGTGCTGAGGGAATACATTGGTTTACTTAGATCCTATTTATTTTTTATTACTGAACAATACGAGCATTGCGGTCAACTTTACACCAAAATTATGTTCCAAATAAAATAAAATAGAATTGTACTACTGAATATCTTTCAGCCTCTATTGATTACTGGTAGCATAGAAGAAAGATCTTGTGCTGCACACACATGAAATATAGGGGTGAGGTGATCGTCGGAAAACAATACAGGATAAAGAATACAGCAATATATTCAGATCGGACGCCCCCCAAATTCCTTATCGCCTGTCTCCCATAATAAGATTTTGAATCTATCTAATGTTGTGTGAATGCGATAGCCAGCCTCCATCCCCTGCTGCTAGAAGATATAGTGGCAGGCATTAAAAACAATATTTCTGCTTATTGTCTTGCCTCGCCAACTGCTGTTTCTCTTACATATATCGCCACTTCTACAATAAATCATATGGTCTTCCCCTCGCTCTCACCGCTCGCTTGACAAGCATTAAATTCAAAGAAAGGGGGTGCCAAGCTAATTTTCTGGAAGTTTTTTTTTTTTTTTCTCTCCCTTCCCTCTCACTTTATTTATTCATTTTCCAAATTCTAGCCGACTCAACTCAACCCCAAACGTAGCATTCTTTATTCTTTCAATTATTTTATTCATTGTCTTATACTTCATAATTATTACCATTATAAAATCTTCCAATCATTTAGAAATAATTAATACTTTCCATAACTTTATGAATAATTAATTTTATGATGAATACACACGATTATTAATTAGTGTTATTAATATTACTATAAAAAGTATAGAGCTAAAGAAATACCATATTCCTATTAAGTAAAGAGTATTGGAGGGGCACCAGGCTAGCTCAGGGGATCCGTTAGGGTCTCGCAATCCTAACGCCGCGGGTTCAAATCCCGCCCAGGTCAATCTTTTATTTATAATATAGAAGCTTGTCCTGAGCCATGGGTGTTTAAAATGAGGTGGCAACCTGTAGATAGCCCCTTCTTCCATGACCCTAAGTGGTTGAATGGAAGGCTAACACTCAAAAAAAAAAAAAAAAAAAAAAAAAAAAGGAGAGTATTAGAAGAGGGAACCCATATCAGCCTTCAGCTAATCAGCATGAGGGTATTTTAACATGTTCCATACCCTCTATGATGTTGGCCATTTCCTTCTTATAATTAGTGGTTAAAATGTTGAATTTGTCTTTCACCTAATTAAATTCGGAGGTAGTCTTAATCATTAAATTGTGTTTGGAGTCTTGACTCATAATTTATGCTATATCTAAATTTATATAGATCAATTGTCATTATCATTGACAATATAATCCATTTAATTAATTATATGGGTGACGCCTACATTTCAATCTCTTACAATAAGTCACCAGATAATAAATAACACATCATACCTTTTGTAATCCGTCTTCATTGGTTTCTCCAAACCATTTTTGATTTGAAGATGGTTTGGAGAAACCAATGAAGACGGATCACAGAGTGTATGATAGTTCTATATTCAGTGTAGTTATAATAACCCTTTAGATTATAAATAACACATATTAAACGTAAATAATTATGTCATTGTGAAACTGTTTAAGGATGCCAGCCTCGAGGGCTAGGGTAGCGGATGGGAAAACTTGAAAAGCAATTCCCGGTGGACACAAACGTTCTATTTAAGGGTTCTCTTAGAAAAAAAAATCCCTTCTGAAGTAACAAAACATTTCCACAATGCCCTTTTGGGAATGATGGAGAAGCAGTCTAAGAGGAGAGTCCTTGTTTCTCTATTTTGTATAAAGAATCCTGTCAGAGAGATTTGAATCTGGGACTAGTTCTCTCGCCTTTCATTATCTCGTGCCCTCGGAAATATGTCTTTGGCGATAAGATAGAATTAATTGCGGATCAGTTTTGTCGTCGCTCTTGAATGAGCTTCCAATTAAAGTGGACGACAATGGCCGGAATTTTTACGGTCAGACCGACGGAGGAATTCTCTCTGTGATTTTAATTATAGATAATACGCTGGGGGTAAAGTCAGAGTAGGCGTTGTAATAAAACTGTAAATGTCTGTCCTTGCTTTTCCCGAGCCAAGTACGAATACATTTACCTAAGGCGGTGGACACCCCCCTCCACTGATTTATTAAACAGATTTGTGGGAAAGAACATTTATTTTTTGTACAAACATCATTAAAGTGAGAGTTATTAGCTTCAAGTATTTCAGATTCTCATAAATTGATATGCGATAAATCACACATACACACACACACACAAAAAAAGAAGCTTTTTCGCTATTTTTTGTCTAAATGTGTCATAGTTATCTTAAGCATTCCGGTCGAAGCACCGGTTTATCAGAAGAGATCTGTTTCCTTCTGGAAGCCCTTCTGCGGATTCGAGTCCCAGTGCCATGGTCGTTTAAAATGAGGCAGGTTGTTATTAGAGGAGTTCTTTTTTCATGGACTAAATAGGTCTAATATGGTTATGTTTGCAAAATAATACGGCCAACGGGTTTTAAATAAGTTTCTTTAAAAGATTTCGCATATAATACTAAATAGAAATGTTGAAGCCATAACTAAGGTAAAGTCATAAGCGAATTACTGGGCTTAATGATTTTATTTTAATATATTAACAATTATGTTACATTCTGAAAAAAGTTGAAGGGAAATAATTTTAAGGAATGTCTTAAATTAGTATTTTTAAAATCACACTTTCATCAGAGTACATTTGATTTGAGAACACCACAGCTGGTTAGCCCTTATCCATGTGTTGTAAATTCGAAAACAAATGTCCCTAGTCAATTTGACCTCATGGAAGAAGGAAGTTTACAATACATGAGTGTACTAATCACTACCAAAGAGAGAGTTCCGCTTGTAATAAGTTCCCCTCTCGATTGAGAGTGGGTGGAATTGGAGGGAGGGGGGACTAATGCTATGCCGAGAATTAGAGCCGAATTCTAATATTTTACAGATATATCCTGAATACTTGATACATGACATTTTATATACATATTATATTATATTATATTAAATATTTTTTTACCTTGGACATTTATTACTGCTACATAACGTACATGTTATGCTTGTACTGCTAACAGGTAATGCGAACTCTGCAGGACTTGTAGAGCAAACTGAAGATTGGCTCATCCATTGCCTATGTATTTCTCTCTTAGGGACATATCGGCCTGTTCAGGTAAACTTATCTATTTCTCACTCTTAGGGACATACCGGCCTGTTCAGGTAAACTTATCTATTTCTCACTCTTAGGGACATATCGGCCTGTTCAGGTAAACTTATCTATTTCTCACTCTTAGGGACATACCGGCCTGTTCAGGTAAACTTATCTTTTTGGAAAATCTTGTTTGAAAAAGTACCCTCATGGAAACATAGTAACAATTAAAAGGCTATATTTTCTTCAGGTAAGGCATTGCGAAAACAAAATTGACACTTAACAATAGAAATTAATTTAGAAGATAAAAGGTCTTCTTTTATGATCTCTATTGTAAAGCTAAAATAAGTATTGTAATATATGTGTATGTAATTATATAAATTTCGAATAAACATATGCATTTAAAGAATTAATTTTGAACAAGTTAAAAGTTTGAAATTCGAGTTATTAACCTAAGTTTTAGGATGGGTATATTCAAAATTAACAATAATTAATTGCAATTCTTATAAAGGAGACATTTATTATACTAGAAAATGAGTGAAAAATAAGAGATTCGAGGCTTTCTTTAAGTAGAATAATCAACAACTATTAAGTTGGTGGGAGTAGAGGCGAATACATGAAGTTTGTGCCGGGACAAGTCAATACATCTCCAATTAATACGCTAGTTACGAACACGTTAATTAACTGTTAAAGTTAGTCGGCTAACTTGCGTAATCAGTACGCCAATTTCATTGAATCAATCATTCTTTACAAAAATTCTGCGGCTGACAGTTAACATCTAACATACTAAAACTTACCATTTCATCTTCCGGGTTGGACCGAGTCAAATTGTTCTTATTTGCCGAGCTTTCGCACATCATGTGATGGCTTCTTCAGGGCTGAAAAGAGAATGAGAGTTGTAAAGAGAGATTTACAAATAAAAATCTCTCTTTACAACTCTCATTCTCTTTTCAGCCCTGAAGAAGCCATCACATGATGTGCGAAAGCTCGGCAAATAAGAACAATTTGACTCGGTCCAACCCGGAAGATGAAATGGTAAATACATCTGACGACCGACGAAGCCTACGTGAACATACTAAAACTCCCCAAAACCATATATCACACATATAATCTTACATCAAACAATATCATATAGACGTATTATACATATATATATTTGTGTGTGCTTGTATCAGTAAACTAATCAAAATTGAACATTGTAAAAATAAATTGTCAGTAGTTGCGATATATTTCTTATTTAATGCCTTTTATTATTTAAAATTTATAATAAAAGAATTAGTTTATTAATTTACTTCTGAATGTAATGTCTCTAATGAATCAAATCAAAATGAATATAACATTAAGTGAATCAGCATTTGACAATTATTCATGACAAGTCATAAGTTCATCCATAGATATACATATATTTATCGCCCCCCCCCCCCACAAATTCACTTATTTTCTCTTTTAACCAGACATAGAAAAGGGTCCAGACCTTAATTACCTAAGATTTAAAGATAAGAGATTTCTTACGGCTTGAGTTGTTTTGACTGTCTTCATATCATTCTAGGCTGTTCCGTAATAAATTTCAGAAAAATATCACTTTAATTAGAAAGAAAAATGAAAGAACCGGGTTATTACTTTTTTTTCTCTAACATTTGGATTTATATGATGATGAATCTGTCTAAAACATAAATGAATAAATAATGAAAATTGCAGAAATACGTTCCAGACGTGGAGAAGCGGTCTGGTGGATGGTTATACTCCTGAAAATGCTCTATTTTCGCTTCAATATTCCTAGCAATTGAGCAGAAGTGGAAAATGTACAATCACGGGCCACTTCCTTCACTCAAACTTCATCTTGACAATGCCCAGAACAGATTCTGAATGTGAACTATTCAGGTTCTGCTTTCATCTCTGAAGAAGGCCATCACACGATGTGCGAGAGGTCAGTAAATAGCCACTTTTCGACATGGAGAAGTCCGGAAGAAGTATTCATGAAGTTAAACTATGTCAAATTAACACTCATTTTCTTCATTCTTTTAATCAATTCGTGATTAGACTTTAGCATACTACTTTAAATATAAATAAAGAAAATTGTGCACATACGTCCGGCAATGATTTTGATTTACATTATAAGAAATCAGTGCACTTTTGTAAAACGTTTCAAACGTCGTGCGATTGATTAAAATTAATGCATCCATGTATGTATATGTGCATATATATTAAAAAAACAAAACCTCTCTCAGAAAGGAGGAGAAATCTCCCCAAAAATTTTAATCTTGGTAATTTATTCTTCTTCTGTGCTCACTAAAATTTTCTTCCCCCCTTTCTTATTATATATATANAATGGTAAATACATCTGACGACCGACGAAGCCTACGTGAACATGTTCTAATTTACTATATATATCGCAGCCGTGAGTGTTTTATTTTTTGCATATATGTGTATCAAGATAAAATAGAAACGATAAGAAACATTAATTTCTTTTTAACTTTATTGTTAATTTCGAGATCTAATTCGCAAAGTAAGTTATTCCAAAAATAGATAGAAGTCATAATAAACACATATTACTCTGAAGTATGAAGCAGGCAGTCCTCGTGTGCAGTATTGACACATGTTTCCCAGCCAGAACATTTTATTAGTTTATTTATGATAAATAGAAGACAAACTTTCCTCTATAATTTAAATTTTCTTTTTAAAAGAAACTGGGTGCTCCATCCCAAGAATCCCGAGTTCCTAATGGGTTAAGTATGTTTAAAAGTAATATTAATAAATAAAATTTTCCATACATACATATACAATATAAAATATGTTATAATATTGTATATAATAAAAAAAAGAGTTTATAGCCAACAGTCATGTATTATTATATTTATTTATATTTCGTTAATGAGATCAAGAAAACTAATAATAGAGACCAATACAAAAAATATCAGTGTGAAGCCCGATGCGAGAGTTTAGTCTATCACAAGATGGTCATGAGATAGGTCTTGTTATCAAATCTTTATAATGACCATATGTTTCTTACGGGATGAACTAAAAGTCCGGAGAGCATTTACCTTCCGTCAAAATAAATATATAATTGTAGAGCGAAGAATGTCTACTATTTCAATTTTTGACCTTAATAGTTACTTTGATGTAATGAATTAGAAGCCAGGTATTCTAAGGTTCCGAAGTAGAATTGTTAATTAATATGCCATGTAAAATTGCAAAAGTGAGAGTAAAATGTTCCCAAGGCTTAGTGAATAAATAATTCGGAGATGTTTTATAAACATATTTATCTTATTGATTAAGGACAGAGGCTAAGGAAGGAATTTCCGGTAGAGTAGGAGTGGCGAAGAAATGCTAAGGGCTGAAAGGGAAGGAGCCAGACCAAGAAAATCTGGGGTGATTGGGGATGCAGGTGAGGCCCCCCTTAACCTTCTACCCAAGAGCCTTTACCCCCCCCCCTCCTGATTTACGGGGGCGAAGGAAATATATATCTATGTAAATCCGATATAAATTCGCAGGGAATCTGAAGAGCGCTCGGACTCGGGGTGGAATAGTGAAAAGGGAGTGGTGATAACAGATGGCCATGCATATTTGGAAAGTTTTGGAAGACGTACAAGGGGCTGGAGTACTACTTTCCAGTAGTAAAGTTCCGGAGCAAAGCGATATATTCTAAGGTATTATCAGGAGAAGGACGTGATAAGCAGCCATTAAACACTTTCATACGTAAGCCAATGGCCTGAAAGCTATTTATTTGTATCTATTTATAGTTTCATTTAATTTGCAAATATAAAATTCGAAGGTCAACTTGTAATTAATTCAAAGTTTAATAATGACATTTATATATAATGAGGCTATTTTAAAGTAAGTGAATTATTCAAAACATAACTCATTTTTTGATCTCCTTCTATTTGCTTAGACGGAAATTAGTTAGGGACTACTTATAAATTTTCAACTTTAATCAATTAATGAGAGGGAACAGAATAAAAAAATCTATCTGTCCCAACCAGGAATCGAACCTGGATCTCCTGCTTGCCGGGCCGGAATGTTTCCATTACACCACCGGGACGAGCTAGATTACTTAGACACTGTCAGCTCCTTCGAGCATAAGACGATGCATTAAGAATAGAGTGTGACCGTCTCATCTCATCCCTCCCATTTGATCTCGAGGGAGCCTTAGAGAAATAAACTTTTCGTCATTTTTAGGTATTAATTACAAATTAGACTGTGAGCTATGATCGGTAGAATAAACATTATCAAAGCATAATGTTTATTCTACCGAGCTCGAACTTAATGGATCTAGTTTCTTTATTTATCTTAAACAAGGGAGTGAATGCACTGGCATTCTTCTCCCCCTCTCACTCCCTCCTTGACTCCCTCCCTAGTCTCCTTCTTATCCTAGGATAAGGAGAAGATGGGTGCCGGATAGTCAGTCTATCGCGGGTTAACCTCGGCTCCTCTCTGAGGACGGTTTACGTCCCGGGATAGACGAGCAATGACTATTATTATGTACCCCAACAAAAATTATAGAGTATGAAATATGTAAGGAATAATTTTTCTTAATAGAGAGTTATATATATTTATTTTAAAGACTACAATTAAACCTGTAGACCTAAAAAATCTATAGTTTATTTGAGTTGCAGATTTTTCGAAATAAAAAAACTTTTTAGTTTGTTGGTATAATTTTGCAGTGCATATAGGTTTTACAAGAGATGAGTGTTGGTTTTGTTTAAAATTGTATAGTAGTATTTTTTTAAATTAGATTTAAGATTAAAATCACAACAATTATTCGAGTGATACAAGTCAAAATCCTTTCACTAATCCTCAATCACGTCATTACTGTGAGTGAGTGCGCCGACTGAAATCTTAACCAGAAGGGTAAGGGATTGGGGGGGGGGGGGCGAAAGTAGGTTAAGAACGTTCAGATGTCTCGTGTCTCAAGTCTTAATCCTGGGAGTGTAGGAGGCCGGAGAAGAGCTAATCTCCTCAATCCGTCAGCGCTAGTCGGCAATCAGTGAGACTCCGAGCCTAGTCAGACACAAAAACCGAGCCCAATGATTGATCTTCCCAGTTATTCCTCGAGGTGGGGCTTCTTATCGGCTCCTTCTTCTTCAGACACCTTCGCCCCAGGAAATCTAAATTCCTCTTCCTCTTCTTCTTCTTCGTCCGCAGTGATCCCAACAAAACCTCAAGAGATTAATCAAAACGCCGAGACATGTTTTCACAAAACACGAAATAAGAAGAAGTTGACGAAGGCCGTCAGTTGAACGAACTTGTAAAACAAAAGAAGTGAATAAATTGCAAAGTAAAACAATAAGTTATGGAAACTAGAGCAGGAAGAGACAAACACGAAAATACATAAAATTTCGAAAAGTTTATGTTTTTGGCTTTTTATATGAATATTCAATAATGTGTTGATTTTTTTTTCTTTTCTATAAATCTTCTTTTTTTACTTACCCCTTTTAAGCAATTTCGAAATTAGGGTGTTCTCATTATGCATATTTAGATTTCAGAAAGATTTCAGGAAGAAACGTATGAAAATGAACCAGGCCCATTAATCGCAAAATTAATATTCACAGAGCATCCTGTTCAGAACCACACAGCAAGGCAAGCACAGTGTCATTTAATGAGTTTTAATGAAGTTTTCCAAGTTCATGTCATTGAACAACTCTCCGACACGGCTTCAGATTTGCAACTGAAGACAAGAGAGTGCGCCTATATCCACATTCTCAAAGCCACTACAAGGCCTGGCATCAATGACCAACATTTTAGTTGTTTAGTTAGCTATAGTTTTGCTTAAAGATATTTAAATGTATGGCAACTAAAAACTCAAAAGCTTCTTTAGTGATATTTCAATTTATGCAAAGCGTGATAAAGAGGCACCAGAGTAGCTCGTGGGATCTGTCCGGGTCTCGCAATCCTTGCAGCGGAGGCTAACACTTAAACAAAAAAACTATATATTTTTGTTGTTGCTAACGAATTTTAATAACCATAAAAAGAAATTCTTAATTAAACTCAGACAAACAAATGCACGAATATAAAATAACATTGGTGCAGAGAAAATCAGTTCCTGCTTGACATAATTTTCTTTCTCAATGATAGGGAACTTTTCCCAAGTGTTCTATCCAGGAGCACGAAAACCTTCATCACCGCCCCCCCTAAAATTGATATCCCATCATTCCAAACGCTTAGCCCTCACAAAAGGAGGAATTCCATCATTCCAAAGTCCCATAAAGGGATTGATTCATTAGAACTAGAAGGGGGGGGGGGGGCGTTACCGACCGGGAGAGAGAGTTTCCACCAGCAATTTCAGTTCGGACTCCTTCAGTTCCTCCGTACAAACAGCATCTATCAGTCCTACTGAAAGAAGCCCATCTCCTCGGCGACAAACGCCTCCCCTGTTCGCATTTCACAGCCTCTTCACATCTCCAGCCAGCAAAGCCTGGGTCCGGGGCCTTCTGGAGTGTTACAGCACTACTGCAGAAATTCAGGAGAGGAATGGAGATAGCAGAACATCATTGGAAATTCACAATTATAGTACCGTTTGATTATTTTGTTCTCGACAATTTAACAGAATATCATTTGGCCAGAAACGTAAATTAATTAAAATATATCAATTTTTGGTTCAGCAGCATTTGGTATGTGACTCATTAATACAATAAATAAAATAGTAAGATATGAACAATAATTTATACCAAAAAACAAAACAAAAACAAGGCCTTGTAAAGTTTTAGAACAGCAAAGTTCAGACGTGACGTTAATAAATCTTGTTAAAGACAAGCTAAAAATATGCCTACTTTAAGAAGAAAATGCATAAATACTTCAAAATAGGGGGGGGGGGGATTGCCTTCTCCTGCTATGAGAATAGTTCCTATTTATCATTTAGGCTGCTAAACACGGAAGTGTCCGAAAATCGAGTAGGAATAAAAAGGATTTTATTTTGCTGGAGCAGTCACATATATTGAGTTTAGAGTATAGAACTTGAACCCAGGTTTGTTCTTTGAAAAAAGGTATACTCCGCTGTAGATTTGTGAGTGCCTGGAGAAACAGGAAACTCATTTCCCGAGGACCATACCCGCACCTGATCCTCTACCAAGCCTGGAAGAGTCTACGCCGACATACAAGAGTACGGAAGCAGGTGGTGGCTTGGCTTGTCACTGGAAGACCAGTGACTAGGGACAGTAACTAGTGAGCTGAACAGACATCTTTGTAAATAAGTACTTTCATTTATTTTGTATTTAGCTGTAAGTAATTCATTTGCGTTTTATTTATTCCTTAATCAGTAAGGGCTGTAGTTTAATTGTTATCAGTATTATGAGGTTATTAGCAGTTATAATTATTTACACTTTAATTTACTTAGGTGTTAACTATAGCCCGAAACAGTTCTATTCCCCTGCAGTAGGGGATTACATGAGTTCTAAAGTTCACACACTGGAATATTCACCAAGCACATACACAACTGAGGATTATATGGTATAGAAGTTACAGAGCCCCGTTGGCTGCGGGTATACTCACTGAGTGTGGTGAAGTTGATGTGATGCACTGCCGGACAGGTGTCGCTCACTTCCACGTAGGTGATCTCGCACCTGTACACACCTTCGTCTTCCACCACCGCCTTCTTGATCAGGAGGGAACTCTCTGACTTGTTGCGGATGTAGTCTATCTCCACCCTGCAACAGAACATAACACCTTCACATTCGATAACACTGCACATGATGGTTAATGTCTTGCTACTGATAATTACTGGAGTGCTTCGAGTAAAAAAGTATCCCTATCAATTCATTAGTTGAATTATGAGATAAAATATTAATCTTGCAGACTTACTTCATCCAGGGAAAACTAAAGAACACAATAGAAAATTCCTTTGATTTCCCTCAGTAAAATAAAAAACAGAGAAAATAAAGAAAATCATAATATATATAAACGTTAAATAAACTTATTCGTTCATCTTTAATGAAAAGTAATTTTTTTCTTATTTTATTAATAAATTTTTTTGAATTTTAAGGACCAGTCTCAATCATTAAGAAATTACACGTGATAAGTCAAGATAATTAAGTGTATTTTTTTATTTTCGAAAAAGTATCGAGGCGAGATACATTTAATGCAATGTAGTAAGATTTAGGGGGTTATTAATTATTATTTATTAAACTTCATATGAATTAAGAGTAAAATTACGAAACATTCTAAACGAAAGTTTTCGTTCAAGGGCATGTAAATAAGTGTTAATTTCTCCTGTTTCGCTTATAAGGGATTATAAAACAGCATATATAAGAAAGAGAAGTATTCAGAGATAATAAGAGAATTCTCCAATTCCACGAGGGAGGAAAAATTACAGGCTAGAGTTGATAATCAACCCCCTCCCTCTTCTCGCTTCCAACTGACATTTCAGAACTGTCAAAATGGCGTCAGGCAAATCCGTCGTTGTGATCAAAGTGCTCGAGTGCAAGAGAGTGTGTCGGAGTCTGATAACACGATCAATTTAGATTGAAGGCTCTCCTCTGAAAATTGGAAAAAAAAAAAAAAAAAAAATTGATGATGTGGGAAAATTAATTATTTAAAACCCCAGGCCGAGTTCTGGATATCAGGCACAGTAATACAAAAAGCAAATTCATATTACGAATTTTTTACATTTTGGAATCAAAGATCTCGATAGTAACATTTATCATAATCCTCATCATTGAACTGATTAAGCTACGAATATCTATCGCTTCAAAGATGAATCGCTCTCTTTCCAAAGATTTACTGATTCCCGCAATGCCCTGCCCCGAAATAGACGTAAAGTGGACTTTTCCAAACTATACTGAAACTAGTTTTAATAACAACACAATTGTTAATGTATAATAATGTGGAGCTCTAAAAGAAAGTATAAATTTACTTGTTTTCCTTTCGGAATCCAAAACTATATTTTGAGGAAGAAATAATTCAGTATTCAGAGTAAAATTCAATTAATAATCGTTGCTTGTACTTTAACAATTACATTGATATTATAAATATAATAATAATGTAAATTTATTTGTACATAAAAAATTTCTTCGCAGTCGTTAAATTTACAAATTTCATGGCATGAGTGCGTTTGCAATTGTGACAAATTACAATTAATTTTCTTTTCTCATTTATGTAAATTGCAAAATGTAGTATATAGAATTAATAATATTTATAAAAGTCTTTGTTAAATGTTTTAATTATTAAACAAATAAAATTTAAAAAAACTTACAGAAA
>KZ806969.1:240179-268900 GCA_000696205.2 Oncopeltus fasciatus | reverse complement strand
ATATATATATATACATATATATATATACACACACACATATATATATGAAGAACCTCCCAACTGTCGCTCGCTTTTCTATTTAAACACTTTTCTTTACCGGCGGCCATTGCGGATTTGCAAAAAGAAGCTTATCACAAGATAACTTTTCTAATTTTCAAAAATTCCAGACTGCAGAACATATATATATAATCTCCAGCAGACAACTACTCTTCAGTGGATTCGGCGAAGACTCGGTGTATTCTCCAAAGACTTTCTTCTTCAATGTACAGACAGGAATACTTTGAACTCCTTAAGGGAAATATACCTCTACAAATGTCCACTTTCAGTGAATGTCCGGAGATGAAGCAATGAAGATAGACTGAAGCTCCAACGAGGTTTCCTTCGTCCGAAGGCTGTCATGTAATTAATACAATATGGTATTGTGGAAACAAACTTTGGATCAAATAAGGCGACATTGCATCGGTATCAATTTAAGGTAACCCAGCATTTGAATTACTCATTTTTTCTAGTGATTTACCTTTACCGTGTCCACGAGGCCACTCTTAGAGTACTTATTACGTCAGAGCGACTTAATCAAACAAGGGTAGATTTCCCACAAACTATTTATTCCTCCATCAATTATATTAAGAAGTTACGTTTTCTTCACTTTGCAAAGTGTTTACGAATTTAATCAGGGAGAAAAATAATCAGAGCTCTTAAGGAGAAAGGTGTAAATAAATATCGACCGCTCTATTTAATTTGGTAATGTGTGTTCTCGGGAAAAGTTTTACCAGAAGAAAAATATATTAAACAATACAGGGGAAATGATAAATGACTCCTTTTCAAACTTGAAAATCCATTAAGGCCTCTTTATTCACTTATCAAGAGCAGAGAAAGAAAATTATTGGTAAGTAATTTGGGGCTGGGGGAAAGAGTTAGTGGGTCATATTGAAGAAAAAAAGGGGGGGGGGGGGTCGCTAACGGGGTTTCACGTTCGCTGAATGCTGCAAAAGTTCAGTCAGCTTCAGTCTGCGAGAATCTTGGCTGAACTTGTACAGGATTCTCGCAGTTTTAATTATCATTTTCTTTAGTACCACTGTCTACAATACTTTTACATTTTTCTAGCATTTCTACATCACTAAGGCCACCCTATCCACACTCCATGCATTTTGAAGAAATATTTTATAACAGAAAATGAGGTATTTGTAATAATATATACATTAAATTAGCATTTTATAATATGTATTTTTTTTAAATTTCAAACGAAAAATTCTCAAATTAAAAATGGGAGAGAAATGAGAAAAATTAGATAATAATGAAGCAAAATTCCAAAATCTAAGGTCCTAAAAAAAAAACAAAAAAAAAAAAAAACAATCGTTTAGAAAAAACAACTATTAATTTGAATCGTTCAGGCAGCTAGAAAAAAAACTCTCTACCTCAGCCTGGGATCAAACCTGGATTCCCCACTTTCCGGGAGGGTGCATTAACTAACTGCACTACTCAAGGAGCTGAGAATAATTTCTAGTTCTCCGCACTTCACTTCAGTCCGAGTCAAACCACCATGTATGACGAATGCATCGTCTTGTACTCGCCGGAGCTGAAGCTTCATTACATAAAGAAAGTTCTATATTTTGGCTCCACCGAGTACAAAACGATGTATTCCTCATACTTGGTGGTTAGACTCGGAGTGAAGTGCAGGGAACTGGAAATTATTCTCAGCTCCCTCGGTGGTGCAGTTGCTTAACGCACCCGCCTGGATAGAGGGGTCCCGGGTTCGATCCTTGGCTGAGGTAAAGTTTTTTTTTTAGTTCCCTGTTCGATTCAAATAAATAATAATAAATAAATGGGATTACTTTACCACTGTTAACATCATGATTAAAAAAAAAAAAAAAAAAAAAAAAAAAAAAAAAAAAAAAAAAAAAAAAAGTTGTAGAGGGTTTTAATTTTTTGAATATCACAATAAAAGATTTTATGATTTTTAAATGCAAGATGTTTCAATGACTAAATTAAAACTGCAATTATTAACTGCGATTTTTATAATGAATATTGAACATTTGCATATGGAAAATATATAATGAAATACATAATTAAGTATGTTGTAAAAAAATACAATTTTTTTATTAGATTTACAGATTTTACGAGACTTGTAACGTGTTAAGGCAGTGACACCTTCTGAGGTCAAGTACATTATAAACCATCTGTCTAAGCGCAAAGCATCCGGCTATGACCTTATCACCGGGCTAATACTTCGAAATCTACCCCAAAAGGCAATTGTTTTCCTCACTTACCTCTATAATCGTGTCCTTCAAACCACCCATTTTCCACTTCTCTGGAAATTTTCAGAAATAATCCTATTTCCTAAACCCGGTAAATCTTCTTCTAACATATTATCCTATCGACCAATCAGCCTTCTTCCTTTACTTTCCGAGGTATTTGAAAAAGTTCTTTTAAAACGAATAATACCTATAATAACTTCCTTAAATATTCCTCCTAATCATCATTTCGGCTTCTGTTCCAATCATTCTACTGTCCAGCAGGTGTTTCCCGTTATTTCGAACTGTGGGGTGCCGCTAAGCCTTCCAATATCCAACGAATACAATCCTTTCAGTCCAAAATTCTCAGAATAATTGCTAACGTTCCATATTATGTGTCCAACTCTACCCTTCATCACGACTTTAATATTCCTTTTAATTCTTGAGTTCCCAAGACCGAATCCCTAACTAACCTCTCCTCATAATAATAATAACATTATTATATAAAAGTAATTCACTTCACATAAATCCATGACTTCATTTCTCATAACTTCAAGCAATTAATTGACTCCATTTGGAGAACTAATTTATTATTAAAAAAAAAAAAAAGTATTTAGAAGGATGGAACAGATACGTGAAATGGAGAGACTCAGCGAGTAAAATCTCCTGAAGGTGCTAAAATGTTGAAGTCAACCCTTAGAAAGAAAAAAGTAGTTAAGAAGAAGTTTAAAAGTACCTAATTGGATTTGTGCCGGAGGAAATTCGGTAATTACCAAGTCCCAAGGGACTCTC
This sequence comes from Oncopeltus fasciatus, assembly GCA_000696205.2. Classification (NCBI taxonomy): domain Eukaryota; kingdom Metazoa; phylum Arthropoda; class Insecta; order Hemiptera; family Lygaeidae; genus Oncopeltus; species Oncopeltus fasciatus. Next base: position 265,877 of record KZ806969.1, on the reverse strand, counting down.
ACCTCGGACAACTCTGCAACTCTTTGGTACATTTGTAGCAGTAAATCCAGCAAAAGAGAAAGACGAATAGGTCACATGTCAGATAGCAGTGACCTGAAGATTAGCATTGCTTGATCTCTTCATACCCTCACATATCGTAGTTACGATGGCAGACAGAAGAATGGTGCGGAATGATGTCCGATGAACTGTCATGATGATTATCCCTTTTCGCCAAATCAGCATAAATCGTGCGGAGTAGAGCAACAGATTAGAACGAAAAAATACCATTGGTTACTTAACTTCCATGAAGCTAAAAAAATAAATAGACTAAGTTATTCAAATTAATAATAGTCTTGAAATAATCGCTGAAAATAAAGAAATTTTGTGTTGGATAAAAGTGAATTTTGCGGAATGTCATATCTTAGACGAAGAGGATTCAAAGTATCCTCCCCCCCCCCCCTTTTTCACACTCATATACGCAAAAATCGAACAATATAGTTCCTGATTGAATGAGATGGTACGTAAATAGTATTACTTTTGATTTAAACAGAAAATAGTCGGTTTAGTGGATTTAACAATGGATAAACAATAACTGGTCCATAATGGATTTAAGTAGACCAAGTACTTTTTTTTGTCAATAATTATATTTTATACTCATCTTCGTAAGAATTCATAATTATTTCCTTTGATTATGTTACAATTCTTATCCGACTTCTCACTTTTGCAAAAACTTCTTGAAGAATGAGCCCTAAATAACTCCTGATATTCCTTGATCGGTCCTCTGAAAAACTAAGGAAATGGGGAATGAGAAACAGATCATAGGAAAAAAAAACAATGACGAAAATGATGATTTCAGTTGGGGTTCGGTCAAGGTAGATCCAAAAAATTACAAATTTAAGAAAAGTGTATTTTTTTAAAGAATATCTGCCAACGTTTCGGCTTACATTGTAAGCCATCTTCAGCTTCATTGTAAGCTCAGTCATAGGAATGTGAACTTAGGGACAGGACGTCCTCTCTCGTCTTCATGATAGGCAGCCCTGAAGATGACTTACAATGTAAGCCGAAACGTTGGAAGATACTCTTTTAAAAAATACACTTTTTTTTAAAATTTGTATTTCTTTGGATCTATCTTGACCGAACCCCAACTAAAATCATCTAATAATAATATCTACGGTCAAAAAACTCTCCATTTGCCAAAATTTCATAGCCAACACTTTCGACTCCTTTTAAATACGTCCTACCAAAGGTACTTATACTGAGCCAGGGGAACTTCCCCCTAACTGATATGACAAAAAGGGCAAAACGGGGGCGAAAGAGAGAGTAGGACTAAATGTTTGTTTCAATTTTTTTTGTATGTTTTAGAAAATATCAGTTAAAATTAAAACGACTTCTTTTTTAATCGAAATTTTATTTGTAAGGAAAAAGGGCAACAACTTACCCTTTACTTACTCTTCAGACACATCCGAACTTGATTCGGTGATCGGAAGATCAAGAGCCCCCCCCCTCCGCGACCTATTAACATAACCGAGTAAAGAACGGAGTGACGTAGGGGGATGTAAAATTTGGGCGGATTCCGTTAGTTAAGGGTGCCGAAGGGAGGGAAGATAGCAGCCTTAACCCAGTTAAGCATCTAATCAAAAGGTGTATAAGATTACAAGTAGTAGAAGCGGGGCGATGGAGAACTAAGTTAGAGCAATCAAAGCTCTCACGTCTAGGGGACATGCATCCCTGACTTGAAGGGGGTGGGGGCGAAAACCTACCCCCTCTGCATCATCCCCCGGGGGCGGGGTGGGGGGGGATATTCGCCCTCCACTTTCAATGGCTACACCACTCAAACATATGTCTCTAATAACTATAAGAATCGCATATTAACTGATTACAAAAATACATTTTGCCCAATAATAACTACCCTGTTGCAAATATTCGTGCCGGATTATGAAAGCTGATTTGGGACTAATCCATCTTTCAATATGTTTGTTATAAATGAGAATTAACTACACAAAAAATTTTAAAATCTTTAAAAAAAAAATGAAGGTAAAAGCAAATGAATGACAGAGCAATCTGGAGGAGAGGGTTGTATTTATATAGTTGCATATATTTTTAAATATCATCCTTATTAGCCACCTTTTGTGGCAAACATTAATTATGAAAATTTAAAATTTACATCTATTCTGTTTCATGATTTTTTCAAATCACTTAAAATAACGATTATATTGACTATTATTTAATTTGGACTAAGTGTAAACTACCCTTCGCACTTAAAACCCATTAAAAACAAATTCCTTTAATTACTTGCCATCGTGCCCAAAAATAGAATTTACTTTTTTTATTTATAAAAAAAAAAAAAGAAAAAAGGCCAGCAACTCAGAAATTTAAATAAAATCTTAAATAATTTCCATGATGTGGGTTTAAAAAAAAAAAAGAATTCGTTATGATTAAATTATAAGATGTGAGATTATATGACTATTGTGCTTATACAATTATTTTGTAACTTCAAGAACACTAAAATGGTGTTTATATTTGAAATTTTGGTCTAACTCTTAACCTCGGCTCCCAATTTCAGCTTTATGCTTAAAAATGACATGCACAGAGATTAAACTGTCGTATGTGTTAAATTTAAATCGTACCGGGTGCCAGAATAAAAACTTTTTTTGTTGGGTCCCGGTACGATTCAAATTAAAAATTAAATGTGGGATTATTTTACCACAATTATCATCATGATCTGTTGTATGTCGATCGAAGTAAATATTTAAGAAAAAATCTCAAGCAAACTTAATAGTTAAATTGCATCACAACTAGCTGAAACGGTAGGTGCACGCATACCACACACATACACATAAATGCAACCACACAGATATATATTTCATGTAAGTGCTCTAGCTAGTTAAAATAAAGAGATGATACTTGTAATTTATCAAATTTATACGGATAAATGTATATGATTTTGGAGGGATCGATACGATTGATGAAGATGTGTAATTTTCTTATTAATTTGATTTGCGCCATATGAACAATGTTAATATCTTGATTTCCTCCTAAAATCGTTTAATACTTATAAAACGAATAACTCTTTCCTACCTATAGAATTTAGAATATACATATTTATTGGAAAACATAGAAAACAAGAATAAACACAAAAGGGGTGAATGCATTTACTGCATATTAATAAAAAAATTATAATTTTAGAATTATTAAACATTTAACAAATTAGTTATATTTCAGCCATGTATTGTTATAAGGTATTTTCATAACCGCATATATATTTATACTTAGCAGATTTCCAATCTGTATCATGACACGAATTTTGAGTGCAAAGGCGTCCTCATTATTTTTAAAATTTTGAAACATGTTCATGAGGGAACATTATTTTTCGTTAATATAGAATAAGAGAAAGGGCGTCCAAAATTTATAGTCGTAAAATATTTGTTGTTTAAGAGTTTTTTAAGAACTTAATGTCTGTAAAATGTTATTTTCTAGCGTCTTCATAGGGAACTTCGCGTCCGCTATTTTCGTAACAAAGAACATAATAAATTATTATAGGCTAGTGTATTTACGATGGGCGAGCGCTTCTCCACTCCACCTTCCCGGCCAGTCTAGAGCCAGCTTTAGTGGTCATACCTTTTATGATCCTGCCGGAGCTAACAGGCTTCGTGGATCAGATGCGACTCTAGATGCTTTCGTATGAAGCAAAACTAAAAGTGTCCCTACAACATATTCCTTTTCGACAAAAGTGAGTGCGCAGATGCAAGCAGATATGACAATGAAACAACCACAACGGCGTGACATTCCCATGCGAAACAAGAATCAGTGGTAAGTGATTTATACCTCCTGCACAGACTGGTTATAAACCCCAGCGTTCACTTCGATTTTATACAGTAAACATGGTAAGAACTTTACTTAATTAAAAATTTGAAATATAAAACCCTAACTAGTTATTAAGATAAGTTTAAATAAGAAGTCATCTAAACTCCTTAATGTTAATGCAATATATTTGGTCCTTTGCTATTATCTAGATATATATTCGTAAACGTTTATATAGCACTATCATATTTATATTTTAATAAAATCATCAATGTCGTTTTACTTTAAGACAAAGCCTAGCCATATTCTCTCTTACAGGAAAAAATAACACTTATATCTAACATATTGCAAATTATACTGTACACATTAAAAATATAAAAATAATTTAATATTTAAAATAAAACTAAAACAAATTTAAAAAACCTGAAATACTTAATAAATAATTTGAATGATCATTAAAAATATTTATGGGAATTCGCAAAGCTTATAATGTCTGGGAATATGAAAAACTTCAAATCCTCTACCGATAATAAAAAGAAGTATTCGTTTATAAAATGAGCAAAACTCATGAGGTGGGAAATAAATAAATTATGTGAGTTGGGGAGGAGAGGGGGATGTGAAATAGAAAAGCCAAAATTCAAATCTTATTTCCGGCTGAGTGCAGGGATGTGAGCCGAATTACCGCCCTCTGTCTACTCGAGAAAAAAGGAAGTGGTATTATTGGCTGGCAGAGGGGGTAGCTTCTCTACCTACATGGGGTGAGAGAGTTTGTTTTCTGACCCAGTTTTTGGCCTTCCAGCAGAGCATTTCAGAGAGTCAATGCATGCTTGCATTATTCTCATACTTTAATATTTCTCTAATAGGTCAATTTTAATTTGACCCAGCAGAGATAATATATCATTGCATAACACTCAATATTTTTCGTTACTCGTCTCGAGATGGGTGCCCGATCTACAGTAATAAGCCAGAACTACTGAACCATAATTTCTGAAACAGAACTCAAAATAATAGTTTATCTCGAATTGGTTATAACTATTTTAGGGAAATTGGATTTTGGAAATCGGGTTACGATCCCACAGATTCTGTTTCTTTGTTTTTTGCAATATTGTTTATTTCTAAATTTGTAAGGAAGATGTCTAGCCTCGGATAAAAAAAACAAAAAAAAAAACAGATGACTGGGAACGAATTAGATATCAGTTTCCGCATGGTTTCTCGTGTTTATCCTTTTTGACACAATTAGTTCCAAAATTCATATGGCCATTATTAAAAAAGTTGAAATACCTATTAGTGCTGAGCGGTACATGTCGAACTTTACACAGCAATCCTGCAATCCTTCCGTGCAAGAAATTCTGATATATTTATACTGCCAACAGCCAAAATTCAACAGGAGCTGGTTTTTTTAGCTTGTGCTTCAAGCCTAATTTTTTTTAAATGGCTCAAATTCAGGTTTCGAAAAATTTCTGAAATAAGAGCATTTATTTAAAACTAATTTAAAATTTTTAAAATAACAATTCTCAGATGATGCCTAAATTTTAATACGTAAAAAAGTAGGAAAAAGTCCTACAGGCATTATAAATTAAGTATTATATAAAATCTAAATTTAAGTCCTAGACAAAATTTATATTATATATAAGTATTTATAATATTTATTTTTCAACTCCTTACATTTACACCATTATTTTTTTTAGTGGATCGCTATAAAGACTAATTTTTGCGTAATACTCAAAATTTGTTACATAAGTAATTCATGCTAATCTAAAGTTCGAAAAAATTGCCCAGCGAGAAGATTGATTACGAATATTAAGAGAAGCTAATCAACGAATATTAAAAGTTTAAATAATTGACAGTTTGAACATTTATTTATAGTTTATATGATTCAATGCACATACACAAAACTGAAAGGAGGAGTTGGAAGAGAGATTGCTGCCAAGAGAATATATTGTACTCTGTTGAGTGTACATCAACTTACCATCATTGTGTAAACATCATCTCTAAAGTCTTAAATACTTTAAATTTATTAATACCTGATAATGAAATATGCTCATTCATTAGAAACACTTTATTTAGCAGAAAATAAAGTACTACCGAGAATAGATATAATGATAAATTCCTATAAATATTTTTTTGTGGTATTTAATCCCATGTAAATTTAAACAATTTCTTAGTGCAAGGGAACAGAATAAAAATCTAACTCTCCCAGCCAGGACGCGAACCTGGATCTCCTGCTATCCGGGCCGGTGCATTTACCACGAAAATTCCCTGCACTAATGACGAGAGTCCTGGCTGGGAGATTTTTTTATTCTGTTCCCTTGCACTAAAAATTGATAAACTCCTATATTTTCCCATGTGATCCCTCTTCCTTTCCCCTATCTCAGAAAAAATAATAACATATTTTATTAAATAAAATACTCAGAAAAGAGAAATATAAAAAAATGTATCCAATTTCTGTACTTTTTAGCACCAGTTACACTTGTTACTCTTGTAAACGAGTAACTGGAAAAAGCAATTATATAAAATATAAAAAAACTGATTTTATTTGAAAAACTTCTCAATTATAAACTATTCATGCTTGTTACAAGATATTTCTGCTCACCAAATTGCGTTAAAAATTTACTTCGATGTAACATTGAGAATAGAATCGGGGAATAACGGCATCAATGAAAGAGCGAGATTTTTGTGAAAATTTAATGTACAAAATTTTAATGAGACAATTTACAAGAAAAAATTATTTTTACCAATTACTTCCCCAAGTAGGTAGAGGGGAAGTCTTACTTTGATTTCACTACTATTAGTGAGGAGGACATTTGTTATTGTGTAGGGAGTTGTTAGGGGTGACTTGTGGGGGCGAAGATAAGCAGGCCGATCAGGGGTAGGGGTTGACGAGCACAAACAGCGGATTAGAAGAGGACTGCCCGGATTACCAAGGCGCCCCTCTCATCCCCTAATCCGGGAATAATAAAGGGGTGAGTGTCGCCTTCTCTCCCCAGCTCTCTTGATAGCTCTCTCATAACACACCCCTCAGGTGTTCGCTCTGGAAGAGTGCGAGTCCCAGGCGCCTTGACTCCAGGCCCTCCGTCTTACGTTATTATGTATTATTTATATATAATCACATATTATCTTTAATAAAAATATATATTTCTTCGAAAACAATTCGATTGTTATTGACCATTGTATTGACTTATATGTTGTTTAGCTTAATTAATGACTGTAAGTCAATAAATTCGTTTTTGTTTTTAGATAATTCTGTATGGTAGCCATTAAAGAACGATTTCGGTCTTTAATAACGACTCGGTCTAAATGTGTACTACTTACTAATCACAAAACAAATACCGACTTCGTCTTGCCAAAATATGAATTCCGAAGCATTTACTTAGTACATTCAGAATTTGCAGTTATGCTCTTTTTCAAGAAAATTCTATTTTTCTTCATTCATCTTAGTCTCAATCCGTTAGACATTCATTTACTATTGAAAATCAATAGTAAATGGATATGAGAAATCAGGTTAATTGAAGAAGTTGTCAACGTCATAAAACATTGCAATATGTAAACTCACAAACAAAATATACAATTTACTATAATATTTATTAATACAACTTACCTTATTATTTATAAATGGAAATACTTGGGAAAACGTTTGTCAGAAGGGGCAGCATTTATTTAAGGCCCTAAAGTAGATTCTTTAATGATGGTGTTGTGTATATAATCCTTATTTTTAAAAAAAGTCCCTCCAGGTCGTGACAAATCAAGAATATTTCTCAATATCGCATTTGGGTATTTGTAATTGAACATTCCACCTAGACTTATCCCTTACGTCTATAGAGTACGCATGTTACAACTAGATGGCGCTAGTGGCAAGCATTGGTTGATGGGTACCGGCCTCTATGTGCCTCCAACATTGGGTTCGGGTTTGAGCTGCTACTCGCCAATATCGCACCCAAAGCAGGTCTCGTGCATCCAGTGTCATCTATCCATCGAAGTTTGGGCCGTCCAACTCTTCCAGGATTCTCCTTGGCTCTTCCTTGGTGCTCATACGAGTGATATGGCACTCCAACATCTATGTCATTGAGGAGCTCATAAAGCTTTCTGTACTTCCTTCTTCAGAGGTGGACTCTCTAACTTGCCCGTATTTCCCGAGTAACATTTTCCTCTCGAGGATAATCCTGATCCTTTCTATCCTCACTACTCAGGGTCCATGTTTGGGATAGTGCGTTAGAGTTTGCTCCTTAACTGGTTCAACAGACCGAAATGGCATTGCTCAGAAGAGAGGATCAGATGCAAGACTTCAACAGTTACATTTACTTGTGGCTGTGATACCTTGGCATATCCAAGGTACGTGAACTCCTCCACACTCTCAAAGGTACATTAGTTTTCTAATAGAGCTCAGTTCCTCTGCCATGGAATTTTCTTTGTCTGTAGCAATGTTCATTAAGTTTACTAAGTCAATGCACATTTAACATAGCCTTTCTTTTTTAATTTAACAGCTAGATAAAGAATAGAGCGTTAAAACATACACACTACATTTTTTGATAATGGTTGTCTAGAAGGTAGAACCGGAGAGAATATATTTTAAAAAAATGAGAAAAAAAACCGTAACAGCTACATTTCTTTATAGTACACTAAAAGGTTTCCTCACAATAGCGAGAAGAGCAAAGTTATCAGACAGAATAAATATTATATAAGCTCCTCCGCCATAACATAAAACATAGTTTTTCGTAGAGGAATGTGGAGGGAGGCCTTAGTAATGGATTTAGGCAAAATGGTAGCCTCTCAGGCCGGGATGGGGAGGACGGAAGTTGATTGGCCGTCGGTTAATCAACAGGCAACCAATAGGAAGAGGGTGGTTTGGGGAAGACTCTTCCCGCTATAATTCTCTTAAACCCCCTTCATTCCCTGAGGGCATCCATCAGCGGAGAGGAAGAGAGGAGGAGGACGGAAGTAGAGATGGTTAGGGATGGTTTTGCCGGGAAAAGAGTGCAATTGAACGCACCATAATGGGAAGAAAGGTCAAGATATTTCCTGTCGCTAAGTAATGGCGTTGATAACAGCGCTATTTATCGCCTTAAAGCTCAAAACATCTTCCGAATCTCCGACGCAAAGACATCATTCTCCCTTTTCATAATTTTCTTATTATTTTTATTGTAGTATATTATCCCACGTAAATTGTAAACGATTAAATTCTAGGGAATAGAATACAATATCTAACTGTTCTAGCCAGGACTCGAACCTAGATCTCCTATCCGGCCAAGAATGTTAGCCATTACACCACCCAGACCAGTCTGATAAGTCATTAAATTCCCCGCACTAGTTTCGAGAGTCCAGACTTACCATATATACTGCCGAGAGAGGCAGACGAATATATCGTCTTATGCTCTGAGGAGCTGACATTGTCAAGCTCTTTAAATGACTCTCGTTATTTACTTTAGTTTTTAGAAATATTTTATTATTTATTTTATTGTGGTGTATTACCCCACGTAAATTTTTAACGATTAAATGCTAGGGAATATAATAATAAATCAAACTGTCCCAACCAGGGACACTATACGTAAGTGGATAACGCGCTTGCAGGAGATCCAGGTTCGAGTCCTGGCTGGGACTTAGATTTTTTATTCTATTCCCTTGCAATTAATACTTCATCATTTTCACATTCATTGAACTCTTTTACAAATTTTAACAAAAGTTAAGAATTATCAAACATCTGTTTGATGTTTCAGTTTAAAAAAACAACGATCGTAAATTAGTGATGTATGGTACATGATTTCGAGCATTGTCTGGTTTATTAGAATCTTTCAAGAATTAAAAAAAAGTAAGAGTTAAATTTAAAAAGTCAACCTATCAGTTAACCTATCGAACTAGGATAGACGAATTAAAAAAAAAAAACCATTGAGGTTGACATAATTAGTCCTCTGAGTTTATAATATCTCTAACGATAATTATGTAAATAAATTATTGGTAAAAGACTATGGAAGTGTAATTAAATTTTTTTTTTGTAATTAACTTGATTCATAACTTTATTAGTAAATGAAGTAAAAATATTATAATAATTTCAAGTTGAAAGTACTTTACTGAAATGTAGTTTGCGTCAATGATCAAACGATATTAAAGAAGTTGAATTATAGGTTAAAGTTTTAAGAAGGCTATAAATTCAATATGTTTACCCATATCGTTTCACATAATAAATTTAAGAAAACATACGAGCGCGGAATAATTTCCAGTGTTTTCTTTTATTATATGAGCAGTAAAGGAAATAAACGCGATTTATTAAGTGGTTTTTCATCCTGCACACAAGCAACTCGATCATATACGATGAGACGTATAATTAACTCAATGTTTCTCTTAGCAAGCTAACCTTAAATTCAGAACAAATGAGTATCGCAAGTTCTTATAGGTATATGACTTTGGTTTCTGGGTAATTGTTAGTTTAGGAAAAAAAAATTACACAACTTAATTAAGAGGAAAGAACCATTTTATAACGTTTAGGTTATTTAGATATTGTTATTATTTTATTTATTTATTTTTTTAATGGCGTATCAACCTTTGGTCATTAACGCCAGGGAGATATTTTTAGAAGCGGAAAGGTATTTTCTAGAAGAAGAATTTCTTAGCAATAGGTCATGGTGGGTTATAATGTATTGTTAATGCGAATAATTATTATGAGGATGAACATAGTAATATATTTGTGCTAGGAAACTATGAAATTTATAAGAAAAAAAAATCGAGTGAGAATGGAAAAGAAGCATACTGAAAATGCATCTAGAGAAGATTCAATAGCCTGCCCTCTTTCAGAAAGTTCATTACAGAGTCGATGACTTTATCGTCATCCAATAGAATTTCGTCTAGAGTCCCATTTAAGTTATAAGATATTATTTATTAAACTAGTTCTTATAGGAGAAATATATACGATGATATATTAGAAGCACCTCCCCCTACTTATATCATCCCACAACTAAATAGAGATAAATGAGAATTCCGCATAGATAACACGCCTTGCACAATTCTGATGATTATTTGCAAATGTATAGATAAATAGATAGAATGCTCCCAAACTATATGATTAGTTAGACTAAGATGTCTTAGGATAAAAGGCAAAACGCGTACAGCTTAACTGCTTAAAATATTCTTAAAAAGCCGATTAGCTTGAGATAGGGTACGAGGATAGATTTCCAAGTGGGAGAGTCGAATGTAAGACATGACTCAGAGGAGGAAGGACAAGGGGCATATGGTAAGCGGATGAAGTCGCCTCTCAGAAAACAATCCAATCCGGATTGGAGTTGCGCAAGGGTACACTCCCGCCCTGTTTATGCCCGAGATAAGCCGCACGCCAGCCCCCGGGCTCAAGGCCAGAGAGGATTCAATTCCAGCCATTAGGATGACTGGGGGGCGAGTTCCTAATCAAGCGGCAAACTCCACCCCCTTGTTTTTAGTGCGGAACAAAAAACCGTGAAGGGTCCGGGGGAGAGTCCTGTGCGGGGGTGTTGGCCGCCGATAAGGGAGGAATCCAATCGAAGCGGACCTTCCAGAGACAGGGGCCACTTCCAGAGGGAGTACACAGACAATAATACAGAGGAAGTAATTAAGCAAGCCTACCATTATGTGGCTTTATGGATGGAATAGGTTTTATGATTCTACTTGATATCCTCAAGTAACTGAGAATATACTCCCAGACAGTATATATACTTCCTCAGCCGAACTAATCCATTTACTTGAATATTATAGTCCTGGTAAGATAAACCGTCATAAGTTAATACGAATTCGTTTTAGCTCTTGACTCGATATTCCTAAAGTGCAGATTTACACTGTGGACTTAGTCAAATGTCCACTTGATGATAACATAATAAAAATAATGTTTCAAGATAGGTCGTGGATTACCATATCTTTGTCATTTAAACCTTTCAGAGTGTTAGAATAATTATCGTTCCAAAACATTAAAAAAACTCAAAAAATTTCCATGGATCAATAGCTAAAGGTGGTTTATAGAATTTGAAATATCTAAACAATCATGTGAAAACTATTAGACTGAATTAGAAAATGAAAACAAGAAATAAAAGTTGCAAGTTTCACAGAATGCCGTAGAATCATTACTTAGGTTTTAACACTTTCCTAAACACAAAATTACTACACCAATTGAAAATTTACTATATCGCTGTATTTATTAAATGATGTCTTCTAAGGTTTGCATAAAAAAATGTCTTATTTTTTAGAAAAAAAATATTCAGTAGGTAACATAAAAGTAAAATAAATAANTACAGCTAATATATTTCTTGTAAGAGGAAGTGGCGATTGGAGCCGTGAAAACCTAAATGTTACAGCTAAAAGTTCAATAAAACATGAGTTCATTATACAGCTAATATATTTCTTGTAAGAGGAAGTGGCGATTGGAGCCGTGAAAACCTAAATGTTACAGCTAAAAGTTCAATAAAACATGAGTTCATTATACAGCTAATATATTTCTTGTAAGAGGAAGTGGCGATTGGAGCCGTGAAAACCTAAATGTTACAGCTAAAAGTTCAATAAAACATGAGTTCATTATACAGCTAATATATTTCTTGTAAGAGGAAGTGGCGATTGGAGCCGTGAAAACCTAAATGTTACAGCTAAAAGTTCAATAAAACATGAGTTCATTATACAGCTAATATATTTCTTGTAAGAGGAAGTGGCGATTGGAGCCGTGAAAACCTAAATGTTACAGCTAAAAGTTCAATAAAACATGAGTTCATTATACAGCTAATATATTTCTTGTAAGAGGAAGTGGCGATTGGAGCCGTGAAAACCTAAATGTTACAGCTAAAAGTTCAATAAAACATGAGTTCATTATACAGCTAATATATTTCTTGTAAGAGGAAGTGGCGATTGGAGCCGTGAAAACCTAAATGTTACAGCTAAAAGTTCAATAAAACATGAGTTCATTATACAGCTAATATATTTCTTGTAAGAGGAAGTGGCGATTGGAGCCGTGAAAACCTAAATGTTACAGCTAAAAGTTCAATAAAACATGAGTTCATTATACAGCTAATATATTTCTTGTAAGAGGAAGTGGCGATTGGAGCCGTGAAAACCTAAATGTTACAGCTAAAAGTTCAATAAAACATGAGTTCATTATACAGCTAATATATTTCTTGTAAGAGGAAGTGGCGATTGGAGCCGTGAAAACCTAAATGTTACAGCTAAAAGTTCAATAAAACATGAGTTCATTATACAGCTAATATATTTCTTGTAAGAGGAAGTGGCGATTGGAGCCGTGAAAACCTAAATGTTACAGCTAAAAGTTCAATAAAACATGAGTTCATTATACAGCTAATATATTTCTTGTAAGAGGAAGTGGCGATTGGAGCCGTGAAAACCTAAATGTTACAGCTAAAAGTTCAATAAAACATGAGTTCATTATACAGCTAATATATTTCTTGTAAGAGGAAGTGGCGATTGGAGCCGTGAAAACCTAAATGTTACAGCTAAAAGTTCAATAAAACATGAGTTCATTATACAGCTAATATATTTCTTGTAAGAGGAAGTGGCGATTGGAGCCGTGAAAACCTAAATGTTACAGCTAAAAGTTCAATAAAACATGAGTTCATTATACAGCTAATATATTTCTTGTAAGAGGAAGTGGCGATTGGAGCCGTGAAAACCTAAATGTTACAGCTAAAAGTTCAATAAAACATGAGTTCATTATACAGCTAATATATTTCTTGTAAGAGGAAGTGGCGATTGGAGCCGTGAAAACCTAAATGTTACAGCTAAAAGTTCAATAAAACATGAGTTCATTATACAGCTAATATATTTCTTGTAAGAGGAAGTGGCGATTGGAGCCGTGAAAACCTAAATGTTACAGCTAAAAGTTCAATAAAACATGAGTTCATTATACAGCTAATATATTTCTTGTAAGAGGAAGTGGCGATTGGAGCCGTGAAAACCTAAATGTTACAGCTAAAAGTTCAATAAAACATGAGTTCATTATACAGCTAATATATTTCTTGTAAGAGGAAGTGGCGATTGGAGCCGTGAAAACCTAAATGTTACAGCTAAAAGTTCAATAAAACATGAGTTCATTATACAGCTAATATATTTCTTGTAAGAGGAAGTGGCGATTGGAGCCGTGAAAACCTAAATGTTACAGCTAAAAGTTCAATAAAACATGAGTTCATTATACAGCTAATATATTTCTTGTAAGAGGAAGTGGCGATTGGAGCCGTGAAAACCTAAATGTTACAGCTAAAAGTTCAATAAAACATGAGTTCATTATACAGCTAATATATTTCTTGTAAGAGGAAGTGGCGATTGGAGCCGTGAAAACCTAAATGTTACAGCTAAAAGTTCAATAAAACATGAGTTCATTATACAGCTAATATATTTCTTGTAAGAGGAAGTGGCGATTGGAGCCGTGAAAACCTAAATGTTACAGCTAAAAGTTCAATAAAACATGAGTTCATTATACAGCTAATATATTTCTTGTAAGAGGAAGTGGCGATTGGAGCCGTGAAAACCTAAATGTTACAGCTAAAAGTTCAATAAAACATGAGTTCATTATACAGCTAATATATTTCTTGTAAGAGGAAGTGGCGATTGGAGCCGTGAAAACCTAAATGTTACAGCTAAAAGTTCAATAAAACATGAGTTCATTATACAGCTAATATATTTCTTGTAAGAGGAAGTGGCGATTGGAGCCGTGAAAACCTAAATGTTACAGCTAAAAGTTCAATAAAACATGAGTTCATTATACAGCTAATATATTTCTTGTAAGAGGAAGTGGCGATTGGAGCCGTGAAAACCTAAATGTTACAGCTAAAAGTTCAATAAAACATGAGTTCATTATACAGCTAATATATTTCTTGTAAGAGGAAGTGGCGATTGGAGCCGTGAAAACCTAAATGTTACAGCTAAAAGTTCAATAAAACATGAGTTCATTATACAGCTAATATATTTCTTGTAAGAGGAAGTGGCGATTGGAGCCGTGAAAACCTAAATGTTACAGCTAAAAGTTCAATAAAACATGAGTTCATTATACAGCTAATATATTTCTTGTAAGAGGAAGTGGCGATTGGAGCCGTGAAAACCTAAATGTTACAGCTAAAAGTTCAATAAAACATGAGTTCATTATACAGCTAATATATTTCTTGTAAGAGGAAGTGGCGATTGGAGCCGTGAAAACCTAAATGTTACAGCTAAAAGTTCAATAAAACATGAGTTCATTATACAGCTAATATATTTCTTGTAAGAGGAAGTGGCGATTGGAGCCGTGAAAACCTAAATGTTACAGCTAAAAGTTCAATAAAACATGAGTTCATTATACAGCTAATATATTTCTTGTAAGAGGAAGTGGCGATTGGAGCCGTGAAAACCTAAATGTTACAGCTAAAAGTTCAATAAAACATGAGTTCATTATACAGCTAATATATTTCTTGTAAGAGGAAGTGGCGATTGGAGCCGTGAAAACCTAAATGTTACAGCTAAAAGTTCAATAAAACATGAGTTCATTATACAGCTAATATATTTCTTGTAAGAGGAAGTGGCGATTGGAGCCGTGAAAACCTAAATGTTACAGCTAAAAGTTCAATAAAACATGAGTTCATTATACAGCTAATATATATCTTGTAAGAGGAAGTGGCGATTGGAGCCGTGAAAACCTAAATGTTACAGCTAAAAGTTCAATAAAACATGAGTTCATTATACAGCTAGTATATTTCTATTAGTTTGTGTGTTAATGATACTTATGTGTATGCTAGAGTACTTGTGACGACCATACTGAGAAACTGGAGCTTACGAATATATTTGTGTCGGGCGAGTTTTAAGTTTGTGAAAATCCGATCTTAATTACAATTATATTTCCCTGAAATGTTAAACTAAACCGTTACATTTTCGCCTGTTTAATTACTTCCATTCATGTACCAATTTTACGTTAACTTAAGATTCTTGTATAACCCTCCTGTCATTCCCAGCACTCTATTATTGCTAAATGAAAACTAAAAAATAAATCAATAAATATAATTTTGCCTGTATAAATGCTTGTATTTTCTTTCCCGAACGACAATATTTGACCTATTATGGGAGAGAAATGATTTTTCAGGTCACAAATCCCTTAGTCTTTTTGGTTGAGTCTTAAAAAACTATTTGTAAATTTTCCATTCACAAAAAAATAACTCCTTACGTTTCATTTAATATATGCAAAATCCAAAATTTATTTATTTTTATTAATATAGAAAAAAAATGTGACCTGCATAAAAATGTAAGTTGTATTTCACTGCAAAAATAAAAGATTAGCCCCGTAAGAACTATCACTTTTCAGATAAATCTTCACACTCTTCAGTCAGATTGTTACTTGACAAACGCAACATTCTTTGGAATGTATTGACCACTTGAAGTTTTTTTTGTGAAATTCAATCACAGGAAAAATTTGTTTTTTCGGGTGTATCTCAGTTTTTTTTTTTGTCCCTTTTTGCTAAATAATGGAATCAAACTACATTCTTACCACAATAAGGTATAATAAAGTTTGTTCAGGAGGAAGTTGGAAAAGTCTTGTAAGAAAAGCTGAACAATGATTTATTTTCTTTAATGCCAAATTTGTGACTTACAATACAAGATATCTTCAGGGTTAGCTGGAGGGAGTATCTGGTAAGCCCAAAATGTAATACTGATTCATTTTTATTGGCCATTCACTGCCAAGATAATTTATCGTATAAATATAAATAGTAGCCCCGAAGATGGCTTTCATTGTAAGTTGACACGTTGGCATGAAATAATTCTTGTCATGTTTTTTATACAAGACTCTTTTTTTCTTAACTTCTTGCTCACCGAACGTAATACATTCAACCTTAAATTCAATTATCTCCTTCCCGCCTTGAATTTAAAATGTATGTATGTAATTTATGTATTAAAACAACACATGACAAGTTTTTTTTTTCTGAAAAAACAAACACTGAAGCTGTCAAGCTTTGATTACATCAAAGCTCCATTCACCTACAGGAGTATAGTCTCACACATTCTCAGTGAGGAATTCTGACATAAAAACAGTTTCAATAGCTAAAGCCCTTTGAAATTTTTTTTTTTTTTTTTTAAATGATCTTAATATTGAGGGCAATAATTCATTAGTGCACATCGACTACATTAGACCAATTAATATTCATTTTTAGGTATTTCCTAGAATGAAAGTAAATACAAATTCATCCACTGCTTTCTACTCGATGAGAAAGTATAATGGCGTCAGTAGATAGTGAAAGAGATAGGGAGTTCAATACATCAGGATAAGGTACCAAATCCAAGAGAAATGAGATGAAAATCCTTCATTCTGATAACCGTAATAGTTATCCAAACATTTGTTGTCTTCTACACGTACGATGTTACTCTACCGATTCCTCATGAAATTTAAGTATTACAAAACTGCAATTTCTTCACTTCACTTGTCCCATTTGAAAAGCGGCTCACCTTACTTTGTTAATCAGTTTCAAGTCGGACGTTGAAAATGGCGGCGAATCCTCCTCTGAATCCACTGAGAGCCCGACTCTCTGGTCCTCGAGAAAAATGATAACGCTACAAAAGGTTTACCCAACACAAACCCGCCGGGAGGGTCCCCTGCCCCCCAAAAGTGGTAGGGGGGGGGGGGAGGCGACCTTAGACAAAACCGCCATCTCCGTCTGTTTCCCGCCGACAAACAAAGGATTCTGTCAACAGTGCAAAATACTTAAGGGTCTTAGCCGTCTTGCACCAACCACTATCCTTGATGAGATCCTGTCCTGGCAAACAGGAAACCACCCTAATATTTGACCGGAGGAAGGAGAGACCACTTCTTTTTATAATCTTTTAATTAAATTATAGCAAATTTTTCTTGAGTGATCAATATAGAATATAAGTTTAATTCAATTATTTATTGAATAATTAAAAAAAAAAAGGGGGAATTGGCAAATATTAACAGGGACGTAGTGATAAAATAATGAGGTAAAATATTCTACTTAGAGCAAACATAAATTCATAGAAAATAGACTCGAACCTAGATCTATGCTATCCGGGCCGGTGCATTTTCCACTTATGCTACCAGGAAGAGTCTAATAGTTCAGCTCCTCCGAGCATAAAACGATATATTCGTCGGCCTCGGAGGTTGGACTCTCGACACTAGTGCGGGGAATTTAATTACTTATCAGACTAGTTCCGGTAGCATAATTGGTAAATGCACCGGCCCGGATAGCAGGAGATCCAGGTTCGAGTCCTGGCTGGGACAGTTAGATTTTTTATTCTGTTCCCTTGAACTAAAAATAGTTAAAAGGTATCCAATATATTTTCAAAGAATAGTTTTGACTAATTATTCCGGAGTTAAAATGTCGGCCATTGGATGAAGAATGGTGAGACATTTGCCACTTTCATTTTTCCTTACAGCAGCCACTAGAATTACTAAGAGGTATGTGAGTATCGAAGACGAGGACAACTACATGTTTCTTCTGCCTTCTTATTTTTATAGAACATATCTGTATCTATTATCAATTAACAAATTTGAGTTCGGATGTATTGCTTCAAATTAGTTTTGAAATCGAATATTAAAATATTAAGCCCATTCAAAAAAAAAAAAAAACTTTTTTTTTTTTAAATTTGTGGTACAAATCAATTCCACTTCTTGTCCTAAATATACATTTTATTAGCAAGAAAAAGTTTTAAGAGATTCATTGCTCTAAATTGAATATTACGCTTGCAACTGCGAAAAATGTTTTTATTGGCACTTTAAATTAGATGTAATTAAACTCATACTTAACGAGTTTTAAACATTATTTTAATATATTAATTTTGTAAAAATAACATATTTTCAAAATTAAATTGAAGCCTTGCGCCACAAAAGCTTCCAATTATAATAAGTAAATACTGTTTTTTTTCTTCAGATATATATATTGAAGAGGCATCAATACTAGACGTGAAACAAGAGGAGCAAAAAAAAAAATTAAATAATATGTTGTGATTTAAATTTAATTTTACCATTTTCCTACACTGAACATGGATTGTGTAGAATTGTAATTAGTCAGACCTGGTTGGGCTGAAGACTGGATAGATCTGGATAAACCCTGCCAGGTCCTAAATAAATAAAACATATATTCATTAATCCGCTACCCTTACATTCCACCCCATCTCGCACCACAGAACCACTCCCCTCTTCTTTCTTTCAATTCGTCCGCCTCTCCCACTCACTCCTCTCTATGTATAACTCTTGAGGGTGTATATATTCATTCGCTTGTTCCGTTCTCTTTCGTTCGTTCGTTAGTGTTTACTGAGTTTACGTCTATGCCGACTAAACGTCTTA
The DNA here is from genome assembly GCA_000696205.2 of Oncopeltus fasciatus. NCBI lineage: Eukaryota > Metazoa > Arthropoda > Insecta > Hemiptera > Lygaeidae > Oncopeltus > Oncopeltus fasciatus. The sequence continues at coordinate 246,829 of KZ806969.1, read as the reverse complement.
TAGAGCCGAAGCAAAATAGGTTGGACAGCGGTGAGTGCGCAGAAGAAATCGAAAACAGAAATGAAACCACGACAGAGAGATGATGTAATTCAAATAAGAAATAGGGGGTGAAGTAAGACACAAGAGAAACGGGGAAGAACTACTTATTCCCGCCTATAGTAAACCTTTGAAAAAATTAAATTTTCGAATGAAAACCGATTTCAGAAGGGAGAGATTAGTGAAAAGGCAAATATTGTAATCATGATATTTTGTATTAAATTTATAGTAAACATATTAAAGAGTATTTATAGGGCGTAATAACCTAGAAGTTGATTGCCCTCCATTATGATCTAATACTACTTTAATTAAGTCATGAAATAGGGACAGAATCAAGATATTCCCCACTTCCCCAACTAAATATATTCCATTATCTATATCTATCGTTAATGAAGTACATGTAATCAACTGAGATTCCACAGCTCCCGTGAGACGAAAATTTTTTTTTTCCAAATCAACCCCCCCCCCCCTTCTTTGTCAATGTTTGGAAACGAATAATTGAAGGATGCCAGAAAAACCTCTGACAATATTCATGAAAATTAGTATAAAATCATATTGATATTGTCAAGGAAAATGGGAAAGGAATTTGAAAAATTTCTTATTCAAAGTAATTGCAAAGAAAAATATTTAGTATACATAATATAGAAGGCGGTAAGTTCAGTCGGAAATAATTGTAGGGCTCTGCAAAGAAAACCTCATAGAATCTAAATTAGAATAACTTCAGATAGGAAGAGATTAAGTATTAAAATACGTCTCAGTAGTCAAAGAGAAATATCCAAACACAAATTATGTGTCTATCACAATTTATATCTGTCGGGTATGAATCCTTTTGGAGCTGATGTTGTAGAAAATACATTGAAGATTTATGAAAGCTGAATTATTAACTACATAATTTCGTGCATTAGACTCGACTAGTGGAATCCTCTCGTCATTCAACCAACCTCAACTCCTTCAGCCCCCATCTGACACATCAGAGTTGGTCTAACTATATCTAAAGTAATGTGAACTTCGATTAGGGGCCCATTTAGCTTCAGTAAATTATCTCTTTCCATGTGAGTGAAAGAAGAAGAGAGAGAGAGAGATCAAGTAGGAGAGACAGTGATAAAGAGCAATGATGGGTGGGGGNGTCGGGGGGTGAAGAGAGACAAAAAAATGGGGCAGATCTCAGAAAAAAAATTAATTTAGAGTAGGGCTGCATAAAACCCGGCACTAAAATATAACATTTACATAGTAGCAGCGGCCTATATATATATATATATAAAATCAATAAGAAAATATAGGGATATAGTACAATACCATATATACATAAAATGCAGCCAAATCGGTTAATCGGGAATGGGGAATTTTCACAGGTATTATAAAGCTGAAATTATATTAAGAAACATTTTATTGATTTAGTGAAATTAATTACTGATTCAACAAAATTAATCTTGAATCATGTCATTAAAATTATGCGCACTGATTTTCATTTTATATTATTTAAAAAAAATTGACACGCGGGAGCTGAGTAATGTATGCAGATTTCTTTTGTTTTATCTAAGAGGAATATCAATATGAGTAAATAAGGAAATATAATTTACGAACAAGAGAGAACAATTGGTGTGAGAGATTTCTAAGCTTTGCTAGAGCAAAATAGACAAAATGTCTCTAGACTGACAGGGAAGAAAGAGTGGGGAAGCGCTCATCATCCTAGTTACATTCGTAAATTTCTTCCGTAAAGACAGTTTTTCGTAAAAATATTACGGAAGGGAATGGTCAGAAAATTACATTTTATATTTATTTAGTCACTCTCTAAATCCCAATTTCGTACATTGAATTTCAACGACAAATAATTATTTTGAGACTAACGCAATGAATAGCATAAATACCAAATTTGACTTCTATCTCGTACAAATAAGAGGGACCATTCATTCATTGCTTGAAATTACATTGCTGTTTAACAATGGGAGTGGGAAAATTTGATATTTTCCTTATGTAACTCTTAGCAACGTGTGTTAATTAGGAAAGATATTTATCTTACAAGTTAAAGAGCCATAAAAAGAAAATATCAAATTTGAAAATATTTAATACAGCAGCCACATATATTGAATCAGTAAGTAGGCAGAGAAATATGGGGAGGAAAGTGGGAATTGGAGACCTCGAGTTCGCAGCTCCTTCGGGATAAATGTTCCAAGCTGAAATCACATTTATCAGGGAGTTTGTTTGCAATTCGAGATAAGGCCAAATTTACACCTTCCTAATGCTGTTTACAATAAATCAGATCTGCTGTTATCCCAACAACCCATTATCCCAGCGCATATCCATCTAAATTCCTTCCCACCATCTAAATACCTCTCCCTGGACATCAACCTGTTCTCATAAACTGTCTATTTTTAGCGGACTTGCGTCAAACATTTTCTTCCTTTTAATAACGCTCTATCCAAAATCGTGTGTATGTGTGTGTGTGTACATATATATATATATATATATATATATATATATATATATATATATATATATATATATATATATATATATATGTATGTATGTAACGTATGGAATTTAAAACGGGGCGATTTTCATGAAATCTTCAGGGAATCCTGAGAATATTCAGGCGGGTGACACTGTGAAGTCTGATTTTTTATTTCGGACTGCGGGCGGACAGGCATGGCAAAATGAAATTTTTATATTGTATCACCAATGGCATATACTTTTTTTTAATTATTATTTTTTTTTAAATTTTTTTTAAAGCCGTTGTCAGGATCAGGACGGAGGTCACCAATAAAGTCTTTATTATTTCTCTTAGTCATGGGGGTCCATGACGAATTCACTTAAACAATTAATTTAATTGTTAACAATGTTTAAAAATAAAGGTTGGATCACCGGTAATTCTCATTCGCAACTTAAACGCACCAAAGTTATGCAACGGAACCAGATTGACTATCAAAAACTGTTCACCAAATTTAATCGAGGCAACAATCATGGGTGGCAGATTCAAAGGCAAAAACGTACTTGTTCCACGAATTCCCATGATTTCCAGAGATTTACCATTCCAATTCAAGCGGCTGCAATTCCCTTTGCGTCTTGCCTTTGCTATTACCATCAACAAAGCACAAAACCAATCATTGACCATTTCTGGCTTAATTTTGGAAAATTCAATAATTAATTAATTTTCACTAGGCCAGCTGTATGTGGCTTGCTCCCGAGTTGGCAAGCCAAAGGATTTGTACGTTCTTACACCAAATAAAAAAACAAAAAACATTGTCTATCCGCTGGCTTTAAGATGAAGTAATAAATAAATATAATTTCCTATTTGCCTTAAATACATGTGTTTCTTTTCTGATTGAGCCCATATCTACACCACATGTAAATTATTCTGTGAAAAAACTTTACGATAGGTATTCCATGAATTTTTATTTGAAGGATGTAAATTTCGTTAAAAGCTCTATTTAAATCGTGTGATAATACAACACTAATGTTTGCTTTGGGCCAGCAACGCCCTAAAACTTTTTTTGGGCAAAACGAAGCTTACCGGGTCCGCTAGTATGTATATAAAGGCTTTTATTCTTTCGGGAAAGGTTGTTTACGCTCGTCCGACCGTTGTGGTCTGTACTGTTCTACTTTTGGTTGTTCTGATATAACTTCCCGTTCGTCTAGTTTCTGCATGAGAAGGTGTCTCTTTGTGTTGGCTGGTCTTGGGTCTGCATTATTTAGCTCCTTAGATCTAGCCAAGGTGTAGAATTCTTAAGTGAGGTTACATAATCTATTATTCTCTTCGTCAATCAATTTTCTTGCATCAGTCGGCTGAGTTGGTCAAACAAGTTCATTCGCCTTTTCCTGATATCAATATCGATAGTTAAAATATATTAAATATATCATATATTGAAATATATATCTGTGGTTTTAACTGATTGTACCCAATAACCGTATTGGATATGTCTTACCCCTAGAGTTGTCCTGATGACTATTCTCTCTTTTTTTTTTTTTTTATCTTCAAGTTCTAGTTTTCTATTAAGGATTGGTGTTTTACTTGCTTAACGAATTGATAGTTTTATGACGGTATTTTTGACATTGTTCTTTTGTTGAATAGGCTTTACTTTAACCCTAATCCTAATTTATTTTTTGGAGGCGATGTTGCTGCGAGATTTTTCAAGACCTGTAGGCTTGATGAATTCTCCAAGGCATTTAAAGTATGGGACCCTGTTAATTTTACAGTATTTCGTTATCAAGCTTGCAATTTGTGTCGGTGTCAATATGTTATATATGTCCAAATACTCCATTCACTCAAAAGTACAACATTCTTTAATATAAATTACTTTAGAGAATAAGTCGATTGTGCATTCCTAGCAGCACATCCTGGTAATCCTGGTTTATCCATGTCCAACAGTTACGAAAAATGTTAATCTGAAATTTTATGGATATATATATATATATATATATATATATCNTAATCAATAAACCGTGAAAAAAAAATTAACAGTTAATTCAAAAAACAATAAAAATAAGACAGATAAATAAAATAGAAAAATATGAACTTTTATTCTTGCAGACGTGGTTTAATTAAAAATATATATACATACAATATTGTGAGCCAAAGTGACCAAGTCAGGAAAATTAAATACGCGGAAACTCACATTTCAAATTTATTTCGACCATGCAAAGCCTAGATTTTATTAAGATATTGAATACATTAATAACTTAGGATCACAAACTTTGTAAAAATACAATGTTATAATTTTTGGAAATAAGTGGAAGTTTTTAATACTCTTAGGGGTAAAAGAGTAAACGGATTTTGACTAGGTCAGTTTTCCAAGACATGTGTGACACGTCACTTAATCAGCCTGCATTTGTTCAAGGAAGGAAAAATATTTTGCTTAGTAAAGAAATCCTCACCATTAGAGTTAAAGTCATAGCTAAATCAATTTTAAAACAACATTTTAATTCTTTCAGCAATTGTCAAATAATGTTCAAAATTCAACAATTTCAAAATTCTTCCTAGCTTATATATTTGTAATTTTGAAAAGTGTTAGTTTCTTCTAAGTGGAATGCAATTTTTTTTTTTTTTTTTTTTGTAGCTTTATGCTTCGTAGGTTAATGGTTTGATTCCCTACGAGAAACATACAGCACTTGAAATAAGAATCCGAAGTTTTCTCACGCGCCTAGCATTCGCAAAAGATTCTGTAAAGACAATGAATTGAAACAAACGACTCATCTTGTGCCCTCAGATGGACGAGGTCTTCAATGACTGGGGAGATATGCAAGACATCAGAACTCTCTGAAAAGAAGGAGAGAATTATCATCTGCTCGCCTATTCCAGGCACGCAGGGACAATAGCAAGAACACAATCGTCTCGCGTTCATTCAGATGTTAAACTGCATGGAATTAACGGCCTTGTCCTCTTCCAGGCAGTCCGCTCTCCAGGGCGTTTTCCAGCCACATCAGCCTGTCGCCTGTGTGTTGTCCGACTTCCAAACAGCAAAGGGCTTTTTTTGTTGTCAACACTTCCCTTGGAAATAATTCTGTTCTTCTAAGAAGTAATAAATGGAACAATTTTAAATATTTTTAAGAGCTAACGGCTAAATAATAATTAAAACCACAATAAATTAAATCTCATTTAATAAATGATGGCGGTTCCAGACGGGTCTAGAATGTTCTAGCCAGACATTCTTTGTAAGCGGATGGCGCAAGTATGGATGGTCCGGGAGCAAGTGGCGATCGCCTGCAAGTCCCTTCGATTTGCCCCAACCCCCAACGAGCGTCTACTATTACGCGCTTCCCAAATCTTCAAAAATCCCCAACAACACCCATACCAAGTAAGCAATTTAAGAAAAATATATATTTAAAGAAATATTTAGAAATGGATTTATAAACTTGAGCGGTTCCCTTTCTTTCCAAAATAAGAAAATACATTTTGAAATTGGATAAGATATTTCTACAAAATGATAGGCGACTTCAGGCTGAAATCGGATACGAGTGTAGGGGAGGGGGAGAAGGATCTGCAATATATACTCGGAGCCAAAATTGAAGATATTGCTATCATTGGATCTCTAATAAAACTGCATCCACGAGGAAGACACATAAAAAGTGGCAATTCGTAGTCCATACTCTTCGCAGCTATTTTACGGTTGTCCCCAGACAGCATATGTTGCCGCTGACATTCACATTGACTCTGCAGTAGGTGACCCAAACGTAAATGTCAAATTAGGGCAAATATAGTGAATACTGAGTCACTGCTAGGTCTCAGGATATTTCCAAAGAATAGCATTCCGTGGCTTACTAAAAAGAGGAAAAGCCTCGAAATGAACACTTGTTTTCTACTTGTCAACAGAGTAAAGTGATGGAGACAGGAATTAGCTAAAGATGGCCACTCAATATTCAGTCCTATTTCAGAAACTCAACGCACTTTCCCAGGGAATCGTAAACAGAAATCACTTCATCTTACCCGTCAGTCAATAGGAATAAATTTAAATATATTTCATTTTCTTTAATTTAATTAATTTAAATTAACAATAATAATAAATTATTACCAATTACCGTTTTTCGTGAATAATTAAAAGAAGAATTATAATTTACACAATACTGGTATTATATAAATTAAATGACTTTTAAAAGACGGAATGAGAGGATATGTCTTA
>KZ806969.1:207984-230336 GCA_000696205.2 Oncopeltus fasciatus | reverse complement strand
AAAAAAAAAAAAAAAAAAAAAAAAAAAAAAAAAAAAAAAAAAAAAAAAAAAAAAAAACTACAACAATCTATGAAAAAAAAAAATCAGAAATATAACCCTATCCTTCTGGAAATATAATTTTAACACCCGTAAAATCCATCTATTCAGGTATAAATGTGGCTCACTAGCAGCCCTGGGTTTTCTTTTTAACAACTAAGAGCCCCTCACCATTTAATAATGTAAAATAGAAATATTGTAAAAACCTTGGAATATAAGTATATAGTAATAGGTGCAAGCCTAAAATCCGGTACACTGGCACAGCTAGCGTACCGCGATATATATGTAAAACTAAACCATAGAGGCTACAAAAAAAAAACCTGTGGTCAGTGTCAGAGCGCGCGTCGTGGCCTAGTGACATGGTGTGAGGAGTGCTGCAGGACATGTAAGAAGAACAACCAGCTTTATGTCTAAACTATAATACCCGTATTCCTGTACATATATTCTGCAAAATAAGGATCTATTTATAGACCTATCTATCCAAAACTGTCATATTCCGCTTAGTGACTGTCGATCATGGAGGGACCCATGAGACGAGAAGAAAACAAACAGAGATGGTCCCTAAATAGAGTGAGGACGAAACTAAAGTCAACATTTCCAAGGGCTCTTAAGTCGTTGTAGGTTGAAGCTTCCCTAAAATATCACCCCTCGCTCAACCCCCCACCCCCTTCGCATACATAATGGGAACACCTGTAAAATAACCTTGACAAGAGAGAATATCAACAATAAATCGCCCAATTCTCCGGAGTTCGGTGTCCTAGGCTGTGTATCCATACACAGCCTAGGCCGAACCATCCCTAACCAACTGTTAGAAATAGTGGGGAGGGGACTGGGGAAATTTTAAATCTATTGAATCACAACTTACTCATGGAAAAATAGATAAAGAGATCTTATTTCAGCTTTCCCACAATGAAAATAAGAAAATAAAGAAAAAAAAACCAATAAAGTAACTATACACAGGACTAATAAAAATTTTAACACTTTATTGAGACACTTATAGCAGTAATAAATAATGTATACTGGTAAAATTAAATAAATAAACAGAATTAATTTCTAATGTATAGCATGTATACACCAAAATTTAAAATGTTAACATATTCCTCTATTTGTTAACTTCAGCGGTTAGAAAAAATGTAATCTAAAAATATAAGGGCGAACAGGTAATAAAAGTAACTTCATAATGTATACCTTTTTAAAGATTAAAGATATTTTTTTTTTATTAAACTTTTATTTATTTATTACATTCTGTTAAATTAAAACATTTTGTAATTTCAACACCACAGTGATTTAAAAAAAAAAAGACATTCAATATCAATTACATGAGGAGAGAAGGTGACCAATGACACCACTCTTAAAATTAAAGAAATTAAAAAAGTATAATCGAGTGTTGGGCGGAAACTCTTCAGTTTAAAATTCAGAAACCAAATTCAGTATTTAGGCCTAACATTTAAGAGACCACTGGAACACATCTGTCTGTAATAATTGAGATTCCTCACAAAATAGGCGGAGGTCGAATTATTCGAGACGCGGCTGAATACATTATTATCTAGTATAAATATTTTGTTTGGTTGTGGTTTTTTATCCCACGTAAATTAATAAATCTCATTAATTGTTTAAAATTTACGTGGGATAAAAAACCACAACCAAATAAAATATTTATAAAGAAAAAATTAAATAAAGTAAATGACGAGAGTCGACAAATAGCTTGACAATGTCAGCTCCTTCGAGTGTAAGACGAAGTTCTTGTCTTTCTCGGAGGTTAGGCTCTCGCCAATGTAGAGGGAATTGAATGAGATACCTAGCGCGTCCTGGTAGCACAACTGGTAAGTGCACCGGCCCGAAAAGCAGAAGATCTAGGTTCGAGTCCTGGCTGAGACAGATAGATTTTTTTATTCTATTCCCTCTCATTAATTGTTTGATTATTATCTAGTATTAGTTATTACTTTCCGTAGGGGTTCTGGTCGCGGACAGTTGTCTCCTCTTGTCCCTTGGAGGTGTCACGGATAAACTTAACTTTTAGTAATGATATTATTGCTTTCATTGTTCTCTGAGGAATGCAAATTACAGTTCCATATTCACTATTAGAAATTACTATTACTACCACTAATAATATCGACTGTAAAAAAAACTCTCCATTTTCCTTATTTGCTCTTATATATTTCCGTCTATGATGAAATATGGGAACTCTGCTTAAATTGTGCAGCCCCGTGCTTTATAAAGGGGATAGTCTTAAATACATGAGCTTACATGAGCTTACATACTCATAACGATATTCTAAAAGAGATAATACTATTGACACTAATGACGTATAAACAATTAGTGCAAGGGAATAGAACCAGGACTCGAAGCTGGATCTCCTGCTAAGCGGGCAAGAATGTTAGCCATTACACAACCGAGACTAATAAATTAAAAGTAAATAACGAGAGTCATTTCAACAGCTTGACAATGTCAGCTCTTCCGAGCATAAGACGATATATTAGTCTGCCTCAGAGGTTAGACTTTCGACACTTATGCGGGGAATTTAATAACTTATCAGACTTGTCTTGGTAGCGTAAATGGTAAATGCACCGGCCCGGATAGCAGGAGATCAGGTTCGTTTCCTGGCTGAGACAGTTAAGATTTTTTATGCTATTCCCTCGCATTAATTGTTTAAAACTAATGTTGGATTAAACACCAAAAAAAAAAAATAATATTTATAAAAATAAACTAATGATTTATGATGAGAAGTGGATTATGTCGTAGTTTCTGCGTCGGACTCGATAACACTGTAATGTGTATGTAATGCAATGTCGGAAGTAGCCTTGAGTGGGAGCCGCTGAATGCTACCCGTGGAGTATACTTCTTGAAGGACTCCAGGACAAGGCATGTCGAAGTTTCCAGAGCAGTTAAGAAAGCTGTTAGTTCCGGATTAGAGGTAGAGGACTCGAGGGATGAGGGTATATCTTCGGCGAAGGTGCGTGTATTCGCCTCATGGGGCCAATCTTCCTCATCTGCATACTGGGCAATCCACAACTACCTCTCCTCCAGCTACAGAGAGCGACTCCAACCAACCTCTTGTACGTAGAGAATCTACAGTTCCACAAGAACGGCATTTAAGTCCATCCTCTAAATAAGTGAAATGTTATGAAATCATTTGATATCTACCTAAAAATCATTGAAAGAGCGAGTTACATCCAACAAAAGTGAAAAAAAAAAAAAAATCGTTACAGATGAACAGAATGACAAAAATTAATAATAATAATTGGTGTAACATAATGATATATCATTAAGAAATAATAAGCAAAACATAAGTATTAAACAATTAATGCGAGGGAATAGAATAAAAAATCTATCTGTCCCAGCCAAGACATACCGGCCAGCATACTGGCCCGGAAAGCAGGAGATCCAGGTTCGAGTCCAGGCTCGGAAAGATAGATTTTTTATTCTATTCCCTCGCATTAATTCTTTAAAATTTACTTGGGATAATAAACCACAACTAAATTAATATTTATAAAACATAAGTATATATAACTAATAGGGTAAAATAACGATATGACTTTTCTTCATGACTATATTATTTTTCCGCCTAGTGTGTTACCCAAGACGATCTTCAGTATTAACGATGCTCCTACGGAGAATATACGACAGGTGTACCTGAGGACAGCTCATAAGAGCTAGAATCGTAAAGAGATAATAATTGTTTAAAAAAATAAAATTTTATTTTTTCCAAATACACACACACAAAAAAGGCTTAAACAATATGAATAAATTAAGTTGATCACTCTAACAGAAATAAACTCTTATTCAAAATCAATATCTAAAAAAAAAAAAATTATGTATTTGAAAAAAATAATAAATTGAATTTATAAGAGACAAATGTTCTGCTAAATTTTTACGTCATAGAAGTTTGCTGATTCAGCTGAGGTGTGAGCACTTGCTAGAAGCCTAGGTAAGAGAAGTTAGAATAACAAGGTGAAAAGGAAGAATGCATATCATAAAGTAAAGAGAAAGGCGGACATATTTCCTCCACCAGAACGACAAAAGTTCTATCCGAGATCAATACACAAAACGCATTCAACATAAACACTATTTAGCGATTGTAAAAATAAAAAGTTTTTCTTGGAAAATTGGAAAGTTAGGGAAAGTGAGAGAAAAGTTGAGGACAAAAGTACTTCTGGAAATCTAGCTGCCCGAATACATTTCTTCAAACTCAGTACCATAGTGTTCTAAATATTTGTTGAATCGAATGTATGTAAGCTGAAACACACTTTATTAATCAAAAGGAGAGTTTTTATGACCGTAGATATTATTAATAGATGATTTTAGTTGGGGTTCGGTCAAGGTAGATCCAAAAAAAAAATATAAATTAAAAAAAATGTATTTTTACATTGTAAGCCATCTTCAGGACCGAGAATACAATACAAAATGACAATAATATAATACAGAATTACCATAATGTAAAGTGATATCAAAAGTATGAATGTAGAAAGCTATGTAAGAGAATTTAAAAATTTTTTTTAAAAAACATGCAGACAACAACTTATTGAAAAGTAATTGAATAACGTTAAACAGTAATTTGCCACACCTTTTTGGATCTACCTTGACCGAACCCCAACTAAAATCATCTAATAACACATCATTAATGTATGTCTTTTAAGAATACACACATAAAGAATACATAAGAATAGACCTGCGGCGATTGAGATTATCAGTAATCAATGTCAGTATGAGAAGTCTCACAGCAACCCTACTTCAGTCGGCATTAATATTTACCGCAAGTGGGGGGAGGGGGGTTTGAAGTAGTGTGTTTTGCCGACAAATATCCCCCCTCCCTCCAGAAGGGCTTAGCGAACACTTGAAGCTCGGTGAGGTGCCCGTGTAATGGAAAGTCCACTGAGTAAACAACAAGCCACGAACTTGACACTTAACGGTCCGAAGGCTTTAATCCATCCCGGACAGCTGCAAGGCGAACCCCGCTTTAACGCAAGCTTCTTCTAACCGCCCCACCAAGACAACGAAGTGCATCTACCGTTTACAGATAACAATCTAGCCTACTGCGCCAACCGATTAATACATAAATACAAATATAATGTATTAGTTAATTAAGAGCTAATTACAGATGTGTTTAAATGTGCTTATTTACAAAGAGGACTCAAAATAACTTGCTGATTACTGTCACTTATCATATCACTGTTACCGGCACTGCAAAGTCTATGACCAGCCCGACGATCTGCGGCAGGCGATCTGTCACTGAGTAATACTTTCACACTGACTCGTGGGGCAGCTGGATAGCTGATTTTATAACTTCATGGAAAGGGCCAGGAAAGCCTAGAATAATGTAATAGCGATTTCTACGAAACCCTACTTCAACTCTCTGACGAAAGGAAGCAGATGTCATCCTTCAATTGGCCAATTCCCGTACAGGTCCACATGCCAACTACTTCCCTACTTATACAATATATTTCCTCACATTTTAGTGTGTTGTGGGTGGCCGTCGACCCTCCGACTATCCACAGTTTAACACATTTAATACATGCTTGCATACAATATATTGTGAACATTATTATATATGACGCACTAAAGGCTGGTATTAGTTAATCAGAAGCATTTAGAGCAGCATATATTTAAACTAGATATTAATTCAACTACTTAAAAAAAAAAAAGAAAAAAGTTAATATAAAGCCACCCCACCAAGAAACCCGGAATGATGACATGCTAGAGTGGCCGATACATGTATCGTTCTCTTTTAAGCTGCTACTATATATTTAAAAAAAAATACATACTTTAGTGAGTTTCATTGCAGTAAACATATTATCACAGCTACAGTCAAAAGATTAAATTATTCTCATGTAAGATTTTTCGAAGCTATTATCTATTATTATTCATCTTAAAAAAAAAAAAAAAAAAAAAAAAAAAAAAAAAAAAAAAAAAAAAAAAAAAAAAAAAANAAAAAAAAAAAAAAAAAGGATACATTGATGCTTGCAATGCTTGTTTACTGCAATGAAACTCACTAAAGTATGTATTTTTTTTTTAATATATAGTAGCAGCTTAAAAGAGAAATTTAATCATTAAGAGTGGGGGTTTACCTGAACTCGGCTTTACGAAATTTTTATTAAATATTTTTCTTTTCCGTGGGAGGAACGGGGTATAGTTGAGCCCCATCTTACGGTGAATAATCTATCAGGTTTATGAAAAGCAAGTCATTTTAATAGGACCAGGATATCTAATCTGCTCATTTACTCCTTCATATTCTATTTCAATATCTTGGAAATCCACAATTCACCAACAAAAAAAAAAATACAAACTTAATAGGTCATTTGAATCTATTACATTTTAAATAGACAAATTAAAAGTTTAAAGATCATATGAAATGATTGAAAAAAATAAACAAATAACTATAATATGGATAAAAATTGCTCAAAGACATTTTTATGGATAGCTAAATAAACCTATTTGAATATTGAACTTCAAATACATAATTAGTTATAATGTGGCAACAATTGGGAAAAAACTAAATATAGTAAGCTAAGATTGGAGACCAAGGTGAAACCCGAAAAACTACTTTTCAATAAAATAATGAATACAATGTACAGTGACAGATGTTTGACAGGTGAAATGAGAGGGTTTTGGGAAGCGACGATGGTCTTGAGGAAATGAAGAAACAAAAGTAGTTATTCTTATTAGCAATGCGTTATTTAATAGCTAGAAGTACACTATATCTAAATACCAACAGCTTCTAGTCTATCTTAAGTCGAGACAAGAATAAATTTTCTGTCATTAACAGACTATGATTAAAATAGGAACATCTCTGAAAGGTATGACGCCAGCCAGCAGGGAAACGTGATGAAGCGAAGACAGAAATACCCTTACTTACAAGATATAAGGGTGGCTGACTTAAGGGTCTCTCCAGCGAACTGTCATTGTCAGCTGGCTTCCGACAATTGCGACGGAGACGTGTGATAGGTGGATATTGGAGGGGGGTGGAGGGGGAAGCGGGTCTCTCTCTGTCCCCCACCTCTCTTTTACATTCTTCTTCTCTTGTCTTGTGCCGGGAGATTATGTGGGCAATCAGCTGGAAGATATAAATATACCATCTAAATGCAATGTTTAAATGTAAATATGACAGTTTCTATTATTCTGCTTTCAAGATATAAGTAGGAATAGAACAAAAATATTGAATCCACAGGAAGAAATTATATTATTGTATTATTAATCTAGCAGCAAATAAATCAACACAAATTGTAGTGAGACTACCTAAGTACTTTATTGCAATGTTGGCATTGGTTGTTTACAGAGAATCCGGCGAAAAAGCAGCAGTGGGGAGAGAAATAAGAAATAGTTAATAGGAAGGTTCTAGAAACAGGAAGAGATAGATAGATAGATGGATAGATAGGTAGAGAGAGGGAGAGAGAGAGAGAGATTGTGCCCCCCTCCCGTGAGAACGAAGAGATCTCTCCAAGGTTAGAGAGTCGCGAGGAAAACTCTCTCTGCTCACTTACATCTCGTTAGCCCCAACCTCAAAGCTACGAGGATCGAATTCAGAGAGTGGCGAGAATCAGGACATCAAACCAATGCTAATGGCAGTACTTATCGTTTTACCGTCATTTCCCTCTTCTTTCTTTTGAGGAAATGAGTTCAAACATATATATATATATATATATATAATACATTCATTTTATTTTGTTTTTCAAACAGAGAAGAGCCCTTTGAGTCTTAAGAAGAGCTTGAAGTTAAGCTCATAATACTTGCTATCCAGTGGAGCACTACAATAAATATTCATAATTTTATTCAATTTTGATATATTGCTTTGAATTAAGCATTCCAGTTTTTAAAATATGTTATTATCTTATACTTTATTTACAATAGTGTAAAGTAAAAGGTCATATAACAGACGTGTGAGAATGGTCGGGGTTTCGGCCAGGAAGAAAAAAATATACACCACAATTTGGAGTAATATTTTTATTTGTGCCAACGTTCCGGATTAAATAGTAAGCCATCATCAGGGCTAAAAAGACAATACACACAGATAACAGTAATGTATAAAAATTGAAATATTTCAATTTTTATACATTACTGTTATCTGTGTGTATTGTCTTTTTAGCCCTGATGATGGCTTACTAGTTAAGCCGAAACGTTGGCACAAATAAAAATATTACTCCAAATTGTGGTGTATATTTTTTTCTTCCTGGCCGAAACCCCGACCATTCTCACACGATATTCGAGACGGCCAACTAATCATCAACCATGTCATATAACAGAACGGATAGTTTTTTTTTAGTTAACCAAGGACAAGTTTAAGGCCGTAATTCCTTCTTGGTATATCCCCGCTAAAGACTTACTAAAAGGCAGGTAACTTGGAAGTCACACTTGCCCTACGTTGTTGTGGATGTGTGAATGGGAGAGCCCTCTGTTCTGGTACCATCTTCTTCAACAGAGAATAGTACTTATGATATAAATAAAATAATTAGCGTTAGTTGTTTCAAGGAGGACAAAGGATCCTGATCTAACAAAAGTTAGATGTTTAAATGGAGAGTTTTTGACCGTAGATATTATCATAAATAATTTTTTGTTGGGGTTGAGTTAAGGTAGATGGCTTGACACCAACAGCCACAATTTAAAAATGTGTATTTTCAAATTATCTGCCTATTTCGTTTTAGTAGATAATGAAATAGATTATAAGTCAGCCAAGTCTTTGTATATGTTCTTTGTTAATATTGTCCTAAAAAAAGCTTGCAGTTTCCTAGATTAAATTTTCTGAATTACTATTATAATAAAAAATACATTTTGCCTTTCGGGAAGAAAAAACGATCAACTAATTTTAAAAATTGTATAGGTGAAAGTACGTAGATAGTGCTGGATTTGCTTTAATGATAACAGATTTTGAAAGAGGAAGGCCGATAAGAAGAAGATTGTAGTGAAGGCTGTGGATAGGTGGGATCAGAAATAAGGAGGGTTAGGCAGAAGGGGGGGGGGGGAGAAATGCTGCAGAAGAATGTAACAAGGATTTTGATTGGGCCGGCGGAGAACGAGTCCTGCCTCTGATTACATTTTAACAGCCAATCCGTTGCCTGCCTAATTGCCCCTGTAAACCCCAGGGGGAATGGCGGCTGTTTAAGCCGACTGCACACATAACACTTACCAGATTGGGGGCTGATTCTACAGGGTGAAGTCAATCGGTCCTAACAGCCCCGTCAGAATGGGTCATCAATCGCGATTATTTCCCACCAATACTACATTCATACATTTCGGGCCAATAAACTTGCATAATTTTCGTCTTCTTGTAAATTAGCGGGAGAAAAATGTCGGCAAGAAGAGTGTAGCAGAAGCAGATTTCCCATGACTTATTAAAGACGATTTCAAAAACAGTCAATGACGAATTAACGTAACGAAGGCCGAAAATGGCAAAGAAATAGTATGTGTCGCTGATAATCCTGAAGAACCTCCCTCTTAGGGAGGAAATGTTCCTCATCAACCACATTCCATTAATAATTTCGTAAATAATAAATAACAGAAAATTACCTAACTATATGTTTCAGATGTATTTATTCGCGACCCACGGCTTTTACTAGAGAAGGCGTGTGCCGCACCAATCTAGCCACCTACTTATCCCCCCCCCCCTCAATGATGGGTGGTCCCAAATTAGGGCTGGGAGTCCCCACCAAGAGCACAGTAGGAGTCCTCTACCCAGAGTATTGCAAACAGAAGCACAGAACTGGAAGAACCACTCATTGTGCGCTGTATACGCCCTGGCTCATCGAGACAATCAAGCTCTTTGAAAGAGCGAACCCTTCCTGACTAAGTAAAGCGATCAAGACTAATCGCTCTGATTAATGCTAATACGGCCGAATTCCATTGGGAATGATTGGAATGTAGGCTTCCCTGTCTTCTCCTGTGATTAGCGAGAGTAGTCGACCGACAGCCTTTACTTACTCGAAACATTTTACTTGCATATAGAACTTCTATTGGACTCTGATTGGCCAGAGCCACACCTCCACGAGGAGAGAAAAGTTAGTAAACAATTGCGACTCGTATTTAGTACATTCAGGAATTCCCCCAACTCTTATAGGAGTTGCGTTCGGAATCAATCGATTTAAAGGATGTAAACTCCAGATGTACGGTTATTTTTCTAACAAAAAAAAATCTATAAACCTTGTAAATATAAGCTATTTAGATAACCGTATACTTTTTAAAACTAACTACTGCTACATATAACCAAGATTGAAATGAGACGTAGGATGTATGTTCTATTTCGTCTCATTCCTGAAGGATTGTCGATAATATCGATATACAACGATAGAGGTGCTCTGACGCACTTATTACTGCCATGGCTGAATACATTATTTAACAGAACCTTATTTGGTTGTTCCCTGACAGCTAATTTAAAGAATGTTTTAACTCACTTCCCAGTTTCCCAGAAAACGTTTCAAAAGAAGTGTACTGAGCCGCCTTGCTCAAACGAACTCCTACTTTGTCATACAGGAAGTTGCCAATCCAACGAGGTCCATGTATGTTAGGAATTTAAAAGGGGATGACAACAATTTCTACCACTATATCATTACACACACATAGTCTTTAATATATATATATCTGAAAGACTTAATAGTCTTCATATAGTAATCTATATTAAAGGGAAAGTAGGTGGCGTGTGGGTCAGACTTTTACGGGAAAGGGGCAATTGAATGGTAACTCCTACTTCCTTTGTCTTAAAGAAGGAAATAAGTCTTACTAAGAAATCCGTAGAGAATGTTCAAGCTATTCTCGCCAGTTGCACGATGTTATGAAAGCAGCTCGCCAGCGGCCCACCGAGTCCATGTTAAGTCTAATGAGTTAAGTCTCCGACTGGTTCAGTTTCCATGGCAGATCGCGCGTTCCGAGCGCCGGGCTGGTCGTGGCCTTGCCTGTGCCGATAACAGGGACAATTGATAATAATTAACAAGAAATTGTGAGGCTATATTTAATTTATTTGTACTTATAAATTAATTTACTAGCCAATAGTAACTTTATATTTTCCATTTATTTATGTATTAGTCACTAAGGACAGCAGTTGCAGCAGATTGGTTTGTTATTAGTAGATAAGCATTTGTGACAATAAAGTAACTTTAATTTATCTCATTGTTATTAATTATTAGTGACCCGTAGCCCGTAACAATATACATACATGCACACACACACACACACACACATATATATATATATATATATGTATGTATNAAAAAAAAAAGGATACATTGATGCTTGCAATGCTTGTTTACTGCAATGAAACTCACTAAAGTATGTATTTTTTTTTTAATATATAGTAGCAGCTTAAAAGAGAAATTTAATCATTAAGAGTGGGGGTTTACCTGAACTCGGCTTTACGAAATTTTTATTAAATATTTTTCTTTTCCGTGGGAGGAACGGGGTATAGTTGAGCCCCATCTTACGGTGAATAATCTATCAGGTTTATGAAAAGCAAGTCATTTTAATAGGACCAGGATATCTAATCTGCTCATTTACTCCTTCATATTCTATTTCAATATCTTGGAAATCCACAATTCACCAACAAAAAAAAAAATACAAACTTAATAGGTCATTTGAATCTATTACATTTTAAATAGACAAATTAAAAGTTTAAAGATCATATGAAATGATTGAAAAAAATAAACAAATAACTATAATATGGATAAAAATTGCTCAAAGACATTTTTATGGATAGCTAAATAAACCTATTTGAATATTGAACTTCAAATACATAATTAGTTATAATGTGGCAACAATTGGGAAAAAACTAAATATAGTAAGCTAAGATTGGAGACCAAGGTGAAACCCGAAAAACTACTTTTCAATAAAATAATGAATACAATGTACAGTGACAGATGTTTGACAGGTGAAATGAGAGGGTTTTGGGAAGCGACGATGGTCTTGAGGAAATGAAGAAACAAAAGTAGTTATTCTTATTAGCAATGCGTTATTTAATAGCTAGAAGTACACTATATCTAAATACCAACAGCTTCTAGTCTATCTTAAGTCGAGACAAGAATAAATTTTCTGTCATTAACAGACTATGATTAAAATAGGAACATCTCTGAAAGGTATGACGCCAGCCAGCAGGGAAACGTGATGAAGCGAAGACAGAAATACCCTTACTTACAAGATATAAGGGTGGCTGACTTAAGGGTCTCTCCAGCGAACTGTCATTGTCAGCTGGCTTCCGACAATTGCGACGGAGACGTGTGATAGGTGGATATTGGAGGGGGGTGGAGGGGGAAGCGGGTCTCTCTCTGTCCCCCACCTCTCTTTTACATTCTTCTTCTCTTGTCTTGTGCCGGGAGATTATGTGGGCAATCAGCTGGAAGATATAAATATACCATCTAAATGCAATGTTTAAATGTAAATATGACAGTTTCTATTATTCTGCTTTCAAGATATAAGTAGGAATAGAACAAAAATATTGAATCCACAGGAAGAAATTATATTATTGTATTATTAATCTAGCAGCAAATAAATCAACACAAATTGTAGTGAGACTACCTAAGTACTTTATTGCAATGTTGGCATTGGTTGTTTACAGAGAATCCGGCGAAAAAGCAGCAGTGGGGAGAGAAATAAGAAATAGTTAATAGGAAGGTTCTAGAAACAGGAAGAGATAGATAGATAGATGGATAGATAGGTAGAGAGAGGGAGAGAGAGAGAGAGATTGTGCCCCCCTCCCGTGAGAACGAAGAGATCTCTCCAAGGTTAGAGAGTCGCGAGGAAAACTCTCTCTGCTCACTTACATCTCGTTAGCCCCAACCTCAAAGCTACGAGGATCGAATTCAGAGAGTGGCGAGAATCAGGACATCAAACCAATGCTAATGGCAGTACTTATCGTTTTACCGTCATTTCCCTCTTCTTTCTTTTGAGGAAATGAGTTCAAACATATATATATATATATATATGTATGTATATACATATGGAAAATGAAACAGTCGCGGCTGCTGTATAAATATTAGATAGGTACATGTAGTATAATAATAGTGTTGTATACACACCAAAAGAAAAAATTACAAAGAGTATAATTTTCGGGAAGATTTTACTCTTTGTATTTTTTTAAAAAGAAATTACATTCTTTCTTTCGTCTATGCGTGTATATTTACATAGTCGGTCCCAAATAGTAGCTTAATTTAAGAAGTTCCCCCTGTGTCGTTAAAGGTGGATATAAGAAAGTATAAATTCAATTTACAAGTGGGAGTGAACGTAAATTGGGCACAGAAATATAAGCTCTAAGCTTTTATTTAAACTGGCTAAAAGGAGAGAATGAGGAGAACCCACCCACATCGTAGTTACATTTGTAAATTTCTTCCTTCAAAAGTGTTTAAAAAAAAAAAAAATCATTAGATATAAGATATTAAATTTTGGTATTCCTCTGGAACCCCTCAATTTTTTCTATTAACATAATCTGTCGTTTTGGAAAAAGAACCCTATTCACCGAATTTAGTTTAATTTCCTATATGCAACTTAACTTCATTCTAAGCTATCCATGAATTACCAAACTTATATTCTATAAACATTTGGTTAGGTGTTTAGCTAAGGAGAAAACATGTATATATTACGGGCATTTTAATGATCCACAGGACTCAATTGATACATAATCGAGGACATCTCATATATTAGTATTAAAATATAAATTACCATCATAACGGGAGGGAAATTAAAAATTTCAGTCCAACAATTTCGCAGGTGTTTTGTTTGTGAGGGACAGTTTCATAACTGATGTCCTTCACTTAAAGTAGGACAGACATTTTCACCTTACATCCTACATTTGATAAAGCGATTCCTCAAGCTATGTCAATCATAGTTATCATTATGGCAACAAACCTTGATAAAAAATGATCATTTTTATTAATTGTCAACGAACAATTTTAAGTTTTAATGAAAAAATAACTAGTATTTCCTTGAATAAAAAGTATTCATTAAAATATTTCTATAGTTAAGAAGTAGTATCTTCTTAAATTCAAATCATAATAAAAACAAATTTAATTGAATAAAAAAATTAAATATATTGAGCGTTCAATTTAGGAGAGGAAGAAGGGATATAACATAAAATTGAAAGTTAAAAAAAAAAAAGATTAATAATTACGATAATTAGTTAGCTAAAGTGGAGTTTATGCAATTTATGATTTAAAAGTAAAATTAAACTCTAGTTCAAGTTAAGATAAAAGATATGAGGATTGTACGGTAGGGAGCGCTCGCTATCTTCAGTGGGTGCACCCACAACCAATTACGAAACTGTCGTGTTTAGTTAGAAGAGCCATCGAAGTGGCTTGCGATGAATTCATCACATGGGCTCTGCCATTCCCTAAAAAAGCATAGAATTCTTACTTAAATTAAGTTCTACTTATGAGTAATATTACTCAAGAGCTCCAGCTTGCATTACACACTTCCCAGTGCATGGCGAACAGTTAATACATTACATTATTCAATATAAACGGTTACTGATAAGAGTGAGTAATCTATAATGAAATGGTATTTTGAAGTATTAACATGGTCGGTTGTCTGCAGTTGTACGAATATATTAGGTGATAGAAGGGCATAGTTTGGCCGGCTGAGGGCTGTTACTGCAATCACTGGGGGTGGGTCTGTGTTAAGGGAGAGAGCTGCACTTTGACAGCTGCAGAATGCTGATCAGTCCTGCACTGCATTAACTGCACCTGATAACGTGCATACCCCCATCACGTGTAGCTTATCTTAACAGCCGCGACCTCTCCGCTCACTTCTGCCACACACTAATTGCGGTGTCCGCAGCGCGCATCTCATTCCAACCGCTGATTACATCCGCTGCAGACACACAGAGATTCAGAAAAAACGTGGAACTTCTATAAATAGAACTCTTTTTCAGTCAGTATGACCAGTGTAAGCTATACTGATTTCCCCTGTTCCAATATGCAATCGACATAGATGAGGTAAATGACTAATTTGTTCCTAAAAGTTAGAATATCCTTCATATATGTTTTTCGTAAAAATGTTACAGATTATAAATCTCAGAAATTTAAATTAGATCCATAAGTCCCAATTCTTAAGCCATATTACTATAGACCTATATATATACAAAAATACCCATTGAGTCTATAATTATTTTTCATTTTTGATTAAGTTTGGATCCCTAAGAGAAGAACTCTACAATAAACCATTAATTGAATTTAATATTGTCTTTGAATTATGAAGCCAGTTATGGAATCATTTTTTTTCTCACTAAACCATTATATTTAATTTTAATTAACTGCATCAATATCCATATCCATATACGTTTTAAAAGAAGTTTATAAAGAGCGGAGGTTTTTATAGAAGTAAAAAAAAAATTATTGTGAATTTATGCATTATTGAAAGTATTTTCTTATGATTTGAAAAATATTTTTTTTTACAATTTTAGTTTGTTAAAAGTTTTACAATACAAAGATAATTTAAAATTCAAGAAAGAGAATTATGATTATGATTATTTAGGTCGGAAATCATTATTTATTTTTCTACAAAATAAAATAAAATGCATTAGTATGATCTTTAATCACTATTCAATTGCGTAACACTATTTCTCATGAATATATTATACTAAAAGTTTTTGAATACATTAATATACACTTATCATCTTTGATAAAATCTTTGGTGTAGTGAAATTATGAGTTTAGTACAAATCCATCCAGACTGCGCCCACTCCCTTCATGGTCCCACCATTGATTAGCCATCCCATTCTCCTCTGGCTCTAGGTAACCGTCTTGTCGAGTGTAGTGGGAGAGTGAGACTCCAGTGAGAATCCGAAGTGACTAGACAAGAAGAAGGAGCCAAATCCTTTCCCCCACAAGACGAAGATCTGCACAACAGAGGGTAAGGGAAGGCCTGCCCCAGGATCACCCTAAGAAGACGCTGGAAGGGATTTGACGGGAGCCCTCCGCTCCGGTCTCTCGGACCAATGTTTGATCAGGATTAGCATAGACAAACATAGGTCCTCCTTCGACCAAGGACTGCAGCGGGACTCCTCGCAGATCTTCTTGTCCCTCGCATGTCTGCAAACACTAGCCAATCTCTCTTCTACTCATAATTCACAAACCCCTCCTCTTGTACAAGACCCTCAATCGTAAAATAAATCTCAAATACTTTTAAAAGGCTAGTTGACCTCATTTTACTTTTACAGACCCTTAATCCTGCAAAACAATTGATGTGAGCCTTTTCATATTGGTTGATGACTTTCCAATTAATTTGACTAATACCTCACATATTACTGATTACATATTATAGATTAAGATTGATACTATTTAAAAGCTTCATGTTCGAATGTAATATCATTTATTTAGCCGGTAAATAACCTTCTCTTCTCCAGTGGGATTGTCCATCGATTCAGAACCATCCCTAACCAAACACCTTTCTCCCCACAACGCATATTCAACACAACTCATCTGAAAGAATTAACCGTTCTCTTTTCAGCCCTGAAGAAGCCATCACATGATGTACGAAAGCTCGGCAAATAACACCAATTTGACACGGTCCAACCCGGAAGAAAAAACGGTAAATACATCTGACGACCGTCGAAGCCTACGTGAACATCTAACCTTTCCTTCTTTTTTACTTTAATATAATATTTAATTTTAGTAAATGATTTTTTCATAATTTAGAAATATGAATAGAAAACCTCAAAATCTTAGTCTAATAAGAGAAAATAAATTTTGAACAATTTTTTTTTTTACTTCAATAGCTAAGGAAATAGTTTCTAGTAAATACAGAAGACTTACAAAGCATTCGCGCCTAGAAATAAGTAATGAAATCATATCAGTAATATAAAGATTATTAAATCTTCAAATTAAAAACAACAAATATTTCTCTAACAGAAAGATGCCTACAAAAAACAAAGCAGAGACAAGCAGGAATCAGGGCACTAACAAATGAAGGTAACATCTGCCGAGGTGGACAGGCCATATGGTAGCACTCTCCGTCAAAACTGTACTTTGAATGGGAGAGGATAGACGAGACAAATTTAAATATTTCACAAACGCAGCAATAAAAAGTAATACAGTTTCGCTTTACTGTCGACGAAACGACCCGAGGAGAATAAAAATGTATTGACTCTCAACGAAAATAATCCAACGAGTCCCTCCAAACAGAAAATTATGTAATAAGAGCTCACTTCCTCCCAAACATGGAACAATTGTACTTTTGAAGCGAAATAAAACAAACTTAAATGAAAATCCAAAAATTAACACCGGACCTCACATTATGGTGGGCATATCTCATTTTACTTATGATAGAATTTATGAGCTTTAAACGTAAATGTATACGTTCAAATAGGTTCACAAACCTGTAATACTGAAAAACGGAACACACGAGTCTTTCCAAATTGGATAATGGGTAATGGTAGGTCGAAGGAAGATGACCACGCGATCCCTAGAGCTAAATTCGCTAGTAGGGGGACAATGGGCCCTTTCTCCCTTCTTTGGGAATTTCTTAAATTTTAAAATAACACCAAAAAAAATTTAAATAAAAAATTTTCATATTTTTTGCATCGCAAATAGTCCACTTGGTCTATCATGCAAATTGGTTTTTTCTTGCCTAAGAACAAAGTCTCTGTTTCAGGACTAGATACGCTTGAAAAGAACAATTGTGACTTTCGATATCTTAATGATCTTTCTCACTTAACGACGATAATATTTCAAAGCTAAAATTAAATACCCACCATTCTACTTTTCCATATACTATAATTAGGCATTTAATAAAACTAACATCAAATATAACAAATCAAATACATAAAATTTGATCATTAAATGATTTATAATTGACAAATCACTAAGGTAACGTGTGAAATTATCAAACACGAAATGTAGCTTTGAAATATTTGTAAAAAATAAAATAATTTCATTATTTATTTGAATAGTATAAAATAATTTATATATTATGTTTAAATACTGAAGGCACTCCTGCTATCATTTCTTGCTAAGTTATATCCTAAAGATTCCATCCATATGCTAATTTTATAAAAAGACGGGAATAAATTCACAATCAAATTTCATTAAAGATTTCAGCACTTTTCCCTTTGACCTCGGTACAATGACACTACTTTTGAAAATATTTCTACATTTCTTCTCTGACTTCACAATAATCCAATATTTGTGTGCGTGTGTTTTACGTATTGCCATATTTGGCAAAAGTAAACTGTTGGAAGATGTTCAAGACGGCTGAGCGATAAGAGACGGCTTTAGCGAAAGCTTAAATTTATATATCGCTAATATAATTAATCGTCAATACAATTACTCTTATGGAAGTATTGGAAATGATATAATTTATATAATATAAAACGGTACTGTCAATGTAATGTATATTAAAGAAATATTTTATTTTGGTTGTGGTTTTTTTTATCCCACGTAAATTTTAAATAATTCATGAGAGGGAACAGAATAAAAAAATCTATCTGTCCTCGCCAGGAAACGAACCTGGATCTCTTGCTATCCGGGCCTAGTATGCTGACCTTTACACCACAAGGACAGGCTAGATATCTCACTCTATTCCCTCTTCATTAGCGAGAGCCTAACTTACGAGAAAGACGAGAACTTCGTCTTAACTTCGTCTTCCTGGCGAGGACAGATAGATTTTTTTATTCTGTTCCCTCTCATGAATTATTTATAATTTACGTGGGATAAAAAAAACCACAACCAAAATAAAATATTTAAAAATTAAAATTTAATAAAGTAAATGACGAGAGCCGACAAAATGTATGACAATGTCAGCTACTTCGAGTTTAAGACGAAGTTCTCGTCTTTCTCGTAAGTTAGGCTCTCGCTAATGAAGAGGGAATAGAGTGAGATATCTAGCCTGTCCTTGTGGTGTAAAGGTCAGCATACTAGGCCCGGATAGCAAGAGATCCAGGTTCCTGGCGAGGAGAGATAGATTTTTTTATTCTGTTCCCTCTCATGAATTATTTATATTAAAGAAAGTATTAATTTACAAACATTTAGTACATAGAGGCATAGGTTTTCTCCTCAATGTTCTTTTCAGTTTATGGAGATAAATTACTAACATTTTATTATTATTGATAGTTGATAGTAATAGTGAATAAACTGATCAACTCGTCCGTAAAGGATTCACAGTTTAATAATCACTGGATAACTTTGTACATAACAATTACCGTAAATACGTACAGTTCGACTGTTCTCTGGATATCATGAAACATAAGTAGATGAGGAACAGAAATAGTCTGCAGGCCAACGGTACTCACCTTAGTCCTTACAAACTCTCGAGAAAGTCTGCCTTCCGTACGACGGACCAATAGGATTTCTATCAGCTATCAAGATTTCGGCTCGTCACCTTATTGGCCCATTACGTCATCATCAGTGTTGATACGTCACCAGAAACCCTACCCTCTTCTGGGCCAAATTGTTTTTCTTTGGTATTACTCTGACAGGTGATGTTAGTCTCTCTCCACCACATCTGATTATTTGTAAATGAAATAATAACAATTAAGGTTGTTAAATCAAAATTTAATTATAATAAGTGTGTTCGATTTATTTTTAAGTAAACAATTAATATTACAATAACATATCGGTCTAAAAAAGAAGCAAAATGTTTAATGAGATACTGACGAGATTTAGAAAATCTTATCTTTATGGCAAGAATAATTTAAGTCACTCAACTAATTTTATATGTGATTCCGTTTGACTTGTTTTTTAAAGCCTCGTATTAAGGATAAATAAACGAATTTGGAGGAAGTGAGGCCCGAGGGTTGGAATATCTGAGCCGGCTAACCTCTGCGAAATAAAAATTCATAAGGGACGTATGAAAGGGAGGGTGCAGCCCTCGTGAAGGGTGGATGTGTGAGTTCGGCGGAACCTCCCTGTGTGATATATCGGTGGTACGACGGGGGTGGGGGGGGGGGCCTTTGGAAGGTCTCCAACCCAGTGGGGGATTAACAGTCTCTAACGGGTTCCTCTCGCTCATCCTGGGGGCATGCATCACAGTCCTCTCCCGTTTTATAGCTGGAACTCAGTTAGCTAGGATCTAGTAGCGAGGGAGAAAAGGCAGGTATAATAGGCGAGTTCCACAGCTGGAAAGGAGGAATTAGGAAGAGAGAGAAGGGAAACCAGATTGAGACCTAAAGGAAGGGGTGGAGAGGGAATAGAAGTGGGGGAGAAAGAGATAAATAAAATTGGAGGGGCTGGTAAGAGAAATAACCTACATAATAGAAAGGGATAGGGAGAATGATAAGAAAAGTGTGACAGCAATACGCGACAAAAGATGAATGAATGTAAAACAGAAAGGAGGTTAGAGAGAGATAGGTGAGGTCATGTGCAGCATGTTCTTACCTACTTAGTACATTTTCTCTCCATTCTTGATTCTGGCTGGTTGAATGACAAGGAATAAGCAAAGTGCAATCAAATAAATTGACTAATAAACTCACGTTAATATTATATTAAATAATATTAAAGTAAAAATATTTCCCTAATTAGCTCAATTCTTACATAAATAAATTAATGTATTCTGTCTCTAAACGTCTACTAAAAGAACCAATATGTTTTCAGAGATACCAAAAGATTTCGTAACTAAACATGTTGCACCTGAAGGTTATTTAAAGATTTTAACTGATGCCATGAGCAACAAAGTAGAATGATTTGAACATTTTACTATAAAGAGACAGCTCTTCGTTTTAAATAAACGTAAATCACCGGCCAAAAATAGGATTTAGATTTTCAAAATGACAGGTATTTAAGAAATTAGTACATATCTTGGAATGTGAAAATGAAACCATGGGCCTCTGCAATACATAATGTAAGCGTACTTATAATAATCTCTTGTAAGCTATTCACGTCTCCGAAGGAGATGTATTCAATTATAAAGATTTGCCCCAAGCTTAAAGTTCTCTCCCACTCTCTTGGGCCTAGTCTACCTCACAACCTACCGCCATGGTCTTCTGCAGAAATCCTCTATCAGCTAGCACCAAACGACCTCAGACCTCCTTCTTAAGGCAAATCAGTGGCGATGCAGGTTTTCGCCATACTCCCACACATCGACCGACCATGACATTCGCAGATATCCTCTGCATTCCTCTCAACCACTGAATTGTATTGTCGAAGGAATAGCGACCTCCCAAAGGGATATTTTTCCTGTCCTGCCAAATGCGCTTACGGCCTGTGACAGCTAGACATACTGGAAGAATTCTTCTTTTCCAGACTTTTATAACTCTTTTCAGGAACGAACAAGGAAACCTAAAGCTATACTTATGTATGGAAACTTGAGATGCAGAGAGACGGGTTTCAATCTCGACGTAGATATAAATGATTGAGGATCTACGTACATGAAATTTATGTCGCCCACTGATCGTGGCTACAGATATATTTTATGTACACAACCTTTCGTACTCATGATATTTAATCCTGAGGCTGACGCGAACTCTGCAGAGCATCCGATAACAATTATCACAATGATGGTTTCCACTGGTGATCTTCAATTCAGTTCGGAGTATTCTATGAATTTGGAGCGGCAGCTGAAGTCGGTTATATTCTATTGCCTTTCCAATTTTATGGGGTTTTTTATGGTAACATTAGTGGGTGAGTTAATACTAGTCATTTAGTTTTACTTTTTAATTACCACCTTCATATCAAATATCGCCATTCCATCACAAGTCCTTTATTCACACTGTGTCCTCTGCCCGCTAGAAATCGATGAGAACTTCATTCAGCAATCCCTTATGAAGGTGTGGTCCTGCCTTTCCTACCACTACTTCCTTGCTCTCTCATACTGCAAATGTAGGACTTCTGTTCTCCTAGGTCTTACTCCGTATCGGGTAGAATACTCTGTTTTTTATCGCCATTCCATCACAAGTCCTTTATTCACACTGTGTCCTCTGCCCGCTGGAAATCAATGATTATTCATTTATTCAGCAATCCCTTATGAAGGTGTGGTCCTGTCTTTCCTACCACTACTTCCTTGCTCTCTCATACTGCAAATGTAGGATTTCTGTTCTTCTACGTCTTACTCCGTATCGCGTAGAATACTCTGTTTTTTATCGCCATTATTTATTTTGACCTAACTAATAAAACCAAATAATAATAATGAATACATGACTTACTTTGGATAGCTCAGTTAAAAAATAGTTTACCTGAAAAAAAAGAAGAAAACTATCAGTATATGTAAAAAGAATAATATAAATAATAGAATTTATTTATATGTTCTAAGTAAGACAGATATATATATAGATTTAAAAAATCATAATTAATTAATTGAGCTGAAATGTATGCATTAAACTTATTTTTAAATAACAACCGTCCAAGTGGGGATTTAATAAACCACAAACACACACAATTTATCACTTTAAATTTCATGATACATAATTATTAAAATAAAAA
>KZ806969.1:184723-205169 GCA_000696205.2 Oncopeltus fasciatus | reverse complement strand
ATATATATCTTTATCTTAAAAAAAAAAATTAAAGAATTTCTTTGGATGGTTTCTGAATCAATTGGGCTGAAGGATGGGGAGAAATTTAGAGGAAGATCCACATTTTTTTTTATTACATAAACGTAATATTTGGTACAGTATAGGGTAATAAATTTTACAGAAGATAGTAAATGCGAAATTTAATATTAAAATAAAATGAGTGATGAATTTATTAAAAAAAAAAGCGCAGATAACAGAAGATGTTAAAATATACAACTACGAAAGTTGAGCTAGGCCCTCCCGACAAGTCTGGAACTAGTTTTAGGATCTGTCATTCATCCTCAGCACCCATCCCAGTTGTTAAGACACAATTACTCATGTTTAGTTTACAGAGACCTTTCTCTTCCTGTCAAGAGATAACGTCCAGCAAGACGTTCTGAAAGAAATCAAATCACTCAGGAAATCGCAAGCAGAGTGAGTGGGAAGCTGGAATACTGACTGACCTAGGGGGGAGAGTCACCTCTTTGGGAGGGACATTACAAGTTAGATGAACCGGGGGTGATAGTGAGGATAGGAACTTAGATCATCCCCTAATGTTGGAGCTTGGGGTGGAGGAGACGTGGAGCCACCCTCCGCTCCAGACCACCCTTCACTAAAACAAAGGGTAACAACTTTTTCTTCTCCGGGATTCCCTGCCCTACCTCTCTCTCTCTTCCCACGTCTCCCTGAAGCTCTCTCTCAATCTGCACTGGAGAGAGTTCCTATCCGGGACTCACCTCGTCTGGCAGCGGATTTTACAGGTGTCGTAAACATCACAAACATGGCTAACCGGGAATCTCATCCGAGACCACCCCCAGGGCTAGGGGAAAGAAAAGAGGGCTCTAAAACCGCTCAACTTCAGAAGCAATTAACTTTAGTTTTGTGGCGCTCTTGTGCGTGTTCCTCCTGAGTTCTCTCCTTCTTCCTTTACTTCGTCCTGCACTCACACACCTCAGACAAATATTCAATAACATAGGACAGGACGAGAAGGAGGACGAGGTTTTGGTGCCTTGACTGGCGGGTTTGTGTGGGTGTGCGTAAGAATTAAAAAGTAATATGATTATTATGATTATATAACTTAGCGGTATGTCCTCAATCGTGGCTTAGTGTCCATACACTACAGAGCAATCATGGTCATCCAACAAGTCCATAAACACGATAAGAAGTATAACCTTGAATTTACACGTGGTTTCCGAGAAGCATACAACAATGGGATTGTGTACAAAATTCGTGAGTCTTGTAATACGACAATGAGCTGCACTCGCATCTTTGCTTGAGAATTGGCCAAAAATAACAACACAATCATGTCTTGGCCTTTTCAGATTTCTATCTGCTCATACCTTAGTAATCCTTAAATTGAATTGAAAAGATATCCTGGAAAGGACAAAAATTCTCAGCCCTTGGGCAGTAAAAAACTGAGAACGCAAACCTAGAAAATTTCAAAATTACACAAAGAGAATTTCAAAAATACCAGAAGAGTTTCGTGGATTGAAAAGAGCGGTTTCACGAGTGTATTATCTGGGTGGGATTACTTATAAATCAATGAATAACTTTAAATAAAAATAAAAATTCACCTTAATTTTTAACATACGCTTGCACTAATGCATTATGTGCGCGCGCGCGTGTGTGTGTGTGTGTGTGTGAGAAAGAGAGTGACAGAAAGAAAGAGTTTTCCTGAGTTTGTAATTATGTATCCGAAAGATGTTCTTCATGTCACTTTATTGCTACAAACCATGTAAATACATCAATGGATTTATCTACGCATTAAATAAAGTTCAATTAAGTCATTACTGTGTAGTCAAAAGATTGAAATATGAAAAAAAAAAAAAAGAAATATGTCTTCTCAACCCAATTTTTTCTATCTTTACAGTTGATCTGTATTTCTTCTGTCAAGTTAATCAATAAGTAAGACAGCTCACAAGTCTTAAATCACACACACACAATTTAATTTCTCGTAGTTTATGAAAGACAAGAGCATTTTAAACTTGATAAGGCAGTACATTAGGATTTTTACATGTAAAATGGCACAGGTGCTTCAATCGGCCCGTTACCGACAGCCTTCATTCTTTGCAACCTAAAGAAAATGTCCTTCACAAATTCTTTTAGAACATTTCCCATTAGAAAATCATAAACTCACGTTTATTAATATTGATTTAATTGTGGTTTATTATCCCACGTAAATTTTAAACAATTAATGAGAGGGAATAGAACAAAAAAATCTATCTGTCCCAGCCAGGAAACGAACATGGATCTCCTGCTTTCCGGGCACGGATGCTACCACTTGCACCACCAGGACTAGCTAGATATCTCATTAAACTCCCTCTACACTAGCGAGAGCCTAACACACGAGAAAGACGAATACATCGTCTTATGCTCGAAGGAGCTGACATTGTCTAGCTATTTATCGACTCTCGTTATTTACTTTTTATTTTTATTTATAAATATTAATTTAGTTGTGGTTTATTCTATTCCATTAATAATTGTTTACAAAATATACTCACATTAGTATCATGATAATATTTTGTGATAATTTACACGTCTGGAGTTAAACTTATTTTTATTCAATTACCTTTTTAACCGCTTAGGGTAGTGAAGAAAAGGGAAGTTAGTAATTTTCAAGACAAAGGAACTAGGTTTTGGATATTTATTTAATGGGGTGTCAACCTCTGGTCTTAGTCTTCTTTCTGCAATCGTTTTCATTAGTTCCCTAACCGCTGAAATTATTGGAAAGTAATCGTGTTGTTAGGAAGAAATATTGATAGTCTAGTTTTCGGATTAATGTTTTAATCATTTTTTTTAAAATTTAATATCAAATAAATTTGACTAGTTGTAAAAAATAAAATAAAGAAATAACTAGTGGCATTCAAAGAAGAATAGGGGGTAAACATTTTAGATCATAAACAGAAGGCGATTTTAATTTTATCTTGAAAAAGTGTTAGATACTTAAACGCGAAATTGTATCAAAGTTTGGAGAAGCTGATTTTATTACGAAAAAAAAAAAATTAACTTCAATTTATAAAAATTCTTATAGTGCAAAAATTACAAGTTAAATAGACGGGTAAGAATTAGTACAGAAGCTTTACTTACTAGATTATGTTCTCATTTAAATACATTTCAGCCCAACTAAAACTTAGTGGGTCATAATTTCTTTTTAAATTTAGAATGTATTAAATATTTTCAAAATTAAAAATGTTTCAATTGATTGGATTCTTGCACTTAATGAGTTTATTTAGAGACTTTGTTTTTTGTTTATTTAGGAACTATCCTCCTAGTCTAAAAGAATGAAGTAATTTTTAAGATTTATGTATGATCTAATGGACTTTGNATATAAAGATTTATAATAATTTTGAGTTATTTTTATTAAAAATTTCACAAATTCCATTCTCTTCTTTTATTAGGGGGCTATTAAAGTGTCAGTAATGTTCGCTATGCTGTTATTTATTATGTTTCCTGTAATATCGTGCTTTTTTTTACTAGCTCATACACATACAATAACAGAACATTTTGACCAATCTATGTCTTCTAGTCTAAGCGTTAATCTATCTTACATGGGAATTGATTAACTCACAAAAATAAATTAGAATAAGCAAAAAAAAAAAACGGAGAACAAGCCTCCTCTTACTGAAATAAAATTAAATCTTGAAAGGACTTGAAAACTTCCAAGAGGAATGACTCTTGCTTCATCAACTTAAAACAAGATCTCTCTTGCTTCATTCAGAACACCATTCACTACAGAACTTTAAATAAAGGCAAACCAATTACTAATTCGCATAAGAATATTAATGTTAAGTTTTAAATTAGAAATCATTATTTAATTAAATAAATTAAGTTTACATAATTATTAGGAGACCACTATTTTTGTCCCCCTTGTCCATTCTTTATTATTGTATAAGATTCCTATTTTTTTTTTACATTAACAATTTAAGCATGTATTTACATTTTTTTCTTTAATTTAAACGGAAAAGGACATTTCTTTTATAATTTTTGAAATTTGAGAAAAATCTCAAAGCAATTTTGAAATTTCCTCGTTACAAAACAAGAAGTAAAAATAATTAATAAAACAAGGATTTATTTATCTTGAGTTAAAGTTATTTCATATTCAAGAGTATGGAAAGCCTTAAATATTTTCGTCATTAGGTTTTACACCTCAAAAAAATAAAACTGAATTTTAATATTTTAGATTCTGTTAACAATAAATGTTACACTTAAATTCCAAGAATGTTAGACGAAAGCGATAAATACGGAACGCAATGCATCAGTATTGTATCATATATCATATAATGTACACTCAAATCAGATATATACCACAGATTATCCAAATTATTCAGTAGAATCCTAGATTAACACAAATTCCACAATCCATTTCGTATTGCATTATGCGATTATTTTAATAACCATAAGATAAATATTTAAAGCAATAATAACAGTTTTTCGCTGTGGAATTTCAGAGATTTAAAAAGATTCTATATATATATATCTCATTCGATGTTCTATTATATCTTCTTCTAAATGTGTGAATATGTTCGAGAGAAATACTAGAGAAGGCAGAGAAAACGGGCATGTTCATGCTAAATAAAACACAGTCACTGTGGTTAGCACAGACATCTCCAGAAGAGAATTAACTCAGGACTGATCTACCGTTCCATCTTCTCCAGTTTCTCTTGAGAATACAAAACGTTCTCTTTCAAATAAGCCAGGCATTACTGCCTACTTTCCAAAGAAGATTCTACCAATTATTCTATATTGGAATGTTTTATATAACTTTACATTTTACCAGGTTTTTTTTAGAAAAAAAAAAGGAAATCTGCATTTGGAAATATGCTAAAAAATTTTACATCAAATTATAAACTAGAAAAAAACTAATTTTTCAGAATAAAGTATTAAANTTTTTCAGAGTAAAGTATTAAATAATAATAATAAATAAAGCTCTAATATTTATTGTTTGACATACTTCAATAATAAGGTACCACAAATATTTATTTCTCTCATGCACTGAGAAAAGTTACTAAAAATGAAAGACCTTAGTAATTTTTTAGTATTTTATGCGGCTATATTTGTGGTACTTTATTATTGAAGTATGTCAAACACTAAAAACTAGAGCTTTATTTATTTTCTATTATTTATTACTTTATTCTGAAATAATTAGTTTTCTTGAAAGTGTTCCTGAGAAGAAAAAAATCATTCTTAATTTTTCCCGAACGGTGGCAGAGTATTAATGTGTGTGTGTGTACATTGCCTAATATATGCAATTAGTTAATAAAATAATGGAATTTTATAATTATGTTTATTATGAATGTTTGAAAAGTAAGCATTCTAAAGATATAAATACTAAACAAAAATCAGGAAGGAGAAGGGTGCTGTTTAGAGGAAGAAAATAACTGTATNAGATAATTTTTGTTGGGGTTCGGTCAAAATAGATTAAAAAAATACAAATTTTTGAAAAATGTTTGTTTTTTTTAAAAAGCATCTGCCAACGTTTCGGGTTACATTGTATCTTTAGGGCTATTATGAAGGCGAGAGTGGGACGTCGTGTCACCAAGATCCCATTTTCATGACTTAATATGAATCTACCTTGACCGAACCCCAAGAAAAACATCAAATATTAAAATTAAATAATATGTTTAAGAATGAATATTGAGGGTTTCCCCATACTTTGGCTACCGGAAGTGTCTGGTGACAAATACAAGTCTTGAAGTAATGAAGCACGGAAATCAGGTCAGACTAAGTGTTGGGGTCTCCATTACACAGCTGTTTCAGAGAGCAGTCTTGGTGCCAACAAAATGTTTTTTATAATTTCCCCACGACCAGTTAGTTTTGAAAATTACAAGTTTTCTCATAGTTAAATCAAGCTATTTACTTTGGTACTGCTACAAAAATAAATACTATATATCTGATTTTTTTTTAAATAATATAACTGTTTGAATACCATATTTATAGCTAATTCAAAGTACGATCTGCAAAAATTTGGCACTAATTTGAATTGTTTGAATTTTTTTTCATTTTTAATATATTACATTAAATTACTTAATTAGGAGATAGTTCTTGAGATTAAGTAACGGTCAAAAATTCTAGGACTAAATCGCTTTCAAATCTTTCCTCGTGAGACGAATTAATTTCTATTGAAATCCGCTGATAAATATGGAGTCTAAATTCATAAATGACAAATTCATTATTGGAATGTTATCACAATTTTCTAACACTATCACAATTTTAGAATCTACTTTTCTAACTCTTAGAACGGAAATACGTTTGCGCCTCTTGGCCAGCCTCAGAGGCATTTATTTTCCCTTCATTCCTTCCTCTTAAGGACAAAAGTAGCCCTTAACTCGAACAATTAACATTCTTAATGAATCATGCTCAGTGACAATTCCAAACATTGTAGGACATCTGCTTAGCTTACACCAGTCCTATTATCGATAGAATATTATCATAATTGAAAAGACATACTTAACTTCTCCAGAAGAAAATTAAATAACATTCAATCTGCTGGGATGCTGGTCGGAGAGTGGGAGGGGGTGTTCAAACAACACAAGAATCATGAGAAAAATAATGACAACCAAGATTAATAATTATTTGTTCAGTGTCTAGAGTCTGAGGAGAATGAGAAGAAGAAGATTCCGTATCTGATAGTATCAACAATCTTAACGAAGCCGGAGACTTCATCAGCTCTGTTTGGAAAGAATGAATCGCCTCTCCCCCCTCTCGCCAAATAAAGAAATTTATTACATATTTATGAGATTCTTTAAATCCGACATAACGGCGACTCTTGAGAGCCCCAAAGGGGTGGGCACATCCCTCACTTAATTTACACAAATATATTCTTTGCACTGGATTTAATTCAGCAACAATATAAAAAAAAAATCATCTCATCTGTCTTCTTCCAACTACAGCTTAAAAAAATCACTGACCTGAAAATAATTTCAATTCATGCTGCTCAACACTATTTAGTTGACAAGTATCAAAATTATATTGTTAGTTTACCATAAAACTTAAATGTAAAAATAAATATAATATAAATTTTGAATAAATATATTAAAAGCAACAAACAAATATTCCTTTTTAATTCTTTACGATATTGATATCCCCACCCCAACAAAGTACAATCCTGGGTCACCCTTTACTTCCACCCTCATCAGCAGCCACTGTTCTACAAGAGAATCTAGCATCCAACAATACATGGAAGACTGCTGGATTCAAATAAATAAATGAGTCGAAACTACAAAAAAAAAAAAAAAAAAATAAATAAATAAATAAAAAATTGTCCCAATATTGTAAAATTTAACTGAACTGAGCTTGCTGAACTCATTCTGTCCGCTATCCTGAGATCTATCATGAGTAAAAACTTACTTGGAAGGAACATTCTTAAACTGATAGAATATAATAATTCAAAATGTATTGCCGCAATAGCTCCTGAAGATCACTTTATCTGCGCTCTTAAATAATGAATCTAGACCAACTTAAAGATGCCTTGCCAGTGTATTTAGAAAAAATTTTCTTTACACTGAGACTATCCTTACAATACTCAGCAGGATCGTTAACAAGTTGTTAACGTTTAAGCAGGT
Organism: Oncopeltus fasciatus; assembly: GCA_000696205.2. NCBI lineage: Eukaryota > Metazoa > Arthropoda > Insecta > Hemiptera > Lygaeidae > Oncopeltus > Oncopeltus fasciatus. The sequence goes on along the minus strand of KZ806969.1, from coordinate 197,589 downwards.
TTTTCTTTAGGCCTACAACTACCAGAAAAATCAGGTAACTATTGCACAAGATTACAGATTGCTCAAACGATAAGAACCTCACTTTGAAAGGTGTAAGATATTTTTATTCTCATACTAAAGGATCAAAATGTAGCATACATTCTTGTTGTATGACTAAATGTATGGTAAAATTGTATGGCAAAATTCTCTCAAAATTAAAATTAAAATGTATTTAAATGCTTAACTGTTTAAATGTTGTAAAGAAATATTTCTTCGAGTTTACAAAAGACAGGAACGGAAGTGAGAAGTGCCGATAGAAGACCTACTGAGCGGACGAGGAGAAGAACGGAAGACGCACGTGTCGCGCCAGCCATCCGAATTACAGGATACAGGAAGAAATAACTGCTAGCTTAAGGGTAGCTTGCCCTATCGCCAAGGAGAAGAAGTTCCCAGAGAGTTTTGCAGAAACAAAATAAGCCACAGCAAGTTTTAAATTAGAGCTACGAACAGCACGGAAGCCGAGAACATTCCATCCGATAAAGCGATCACGGAATCATCCCCTCCATCCCTCTCTCTTTCTGGGGGAAAACATTCATCTTTGTTTCTTCAAAATTGACAAAATGTGACTAACTAAAACTTACAGAATAGGAAAAACGTATATATACCTGTACAATACAATACATATTTACTAGATACAAAATTAGATAATGAAGACAGTTTTTGTTATTATTATTAAATAATTTTTGTTGGGGTTCGGTCAAAATAGATTAAAAAAATACAAATTTTTGAAAAATGTTTGTTTTTTTTAAAAAGCATCTGCCAACGTTTCGGGTTACATTGTATCTTTAGGGCTATTATGAAGGCGAGAGTGGGACGTCGTGTCACCAAGATCCCATTTTCATGACTTAATATGAATCTACCTTGACCGAACCCCAAGAAAAACATCAAATATTAAAATTAAATAATATGTTTAAGAATGAATATTGAGGGTTTCCCCATACTTTGGCTACCGGAAGTGTCTGGTGACAAATACAAGTCTTGAAGTAATGAAGCACGGAAATCAGGTCAGACTAAGTGTTGGGGTCTCCATTACACAGCTGTTTCAGAGAGCAGTCTTGGTGCCAACAAAATGTTTTTTATAATTTCCCCACGACCAGTTAGTTTTGAAAATTACAAGTTTTCTCATAGTTAAATCAAGCTATTTACTTTGGTACTGCTACAAAAATAAATACTATATATCTGATTTTTTTTTAAATAATATAACTGTTTGAATTCGTATATGGCTGAAACCAAATTATAATATTTACGTTACATTTAAAAAAAAATAAATAAAAGCTGATATTTTATAACAATTTTACATTTTATAAATTTTTTTTAAATATAAAAAAACATTTAGAAACGCATATTAGGAAAGATATTTCAGAATTTTTTTTGGAGCGCTTAGTGTGACCACTTAATTTTAAAATGCAGAAACTAAATTCAGTATTAGGGTTGTATTGTATTGTAAACACTTGTAAAATAATTAATTTTTGGTTGAAATTTGATTAAGAAAAAGGGACATTATTTAGAAGAGAAAAATATTTATAAACGTAAAATTTTCGTCGTTATTTGAGTCAGGAAAATGTTTAAAGAACTTACAAGGTGGAAAATATAATTATAAGAAATATTCTTTTTTTTTTTTACAATAGTTTTGAGTTTATATTTTCTATTTCAGAGACAATCATAGCCAGAACTAAGTGGCTGTAGAGACGTTGCAGGCTTTTTACAATTTAAAGGAAATACACTTATCAGTGTATACTATGCACTAATGTAGCCACTAACCAAGACCACATTTATTCCTACTCCCATGCACATTTTGTGTGTGTTTGTAAGCGAAATCTGTGTGTCGGTCTACTTTGTATGTGACTTCTGCAACTTCGGCTGTTCATGTCGACCTAACTAAAGCAGTTAACAACTCTTTTCGTGCATACAGAGTAGTCAGGAAAATACCTTCGGTTGAGGAGAATGAGGAAAAATTTAGTTAGGTTTTGTTAAAATAGCGGATGAGTTCATGATTCATAAGCTAGAAGAAGTGAATTTATTATGCGCCATATTGATAGTACTAAATCTCCTATGTAGATGGGTTTAACTTTAGCGAATTCCGAAGGGAATGCAGCAATTGAGATTGTTCTCATGACAGATACTTGAAAATTTATTGGATTTCCTCCGATCCTACCTACAAGAGACCAAAAAAAGATTCGTCAAAATTTCCTTGTGCGAGACTGTACTTGCTGCCTAAAAGAACAATCAGTCGTTTATCTTAATAAAATTTGAGATGAGGTTTTCTAATCCAAAAAGAAAAAAAGGCCGAGATTGTTATTGGGGCAAATCAAACTACTACCAGTGAGGGATAACCTGAAAGATCATATGAATAACATATAAATTTAAATTGTTAATTGTTGAAATATATATATTTGTATGATATGTGAGATCAAATACAAATATGCATCAAGTGGGGGAATAGTGAGAAATATGTTGAATTTATACAGCTTCTGGGACGCGGAGTTGTACAAGTCTTATAGACTCGTTTATTCACCGGCTAAAAGTCACCTACCAAATCGATTACAATTAGTGCTTTCTGCCAGAGAGTTTTAGGAATATTTATCCAAATACATAAATGTATACTGATTTACAGTGAAAAGCAACAAATGCACTCACAAACACAATAACTTAAAAGCAGACAATATATATATATNTATATACAAAATCTAGTTATTCCATCTTGCATATTGTCATCTACTTGCGAAACACCCTGTATATATATATATATATATAATATTAGCGTCATTAAACAAAATAACAGTTCAAACGGGTAATGGTAATTCGATAATGACTGTCTTTGTGTAATGGACTGTATATAGTCGTATTATTTCCAATTTAATAGTCATTACAAAAACCTATTTGCGACAGGAACCAGGTACAACCCTTTTTGCATGTGCGTTTTTAATATTAAAGCAGGCCAATAATTATACAAATTCATATTTCTCATATAAAAGTCGATTATTTGAAAGCTACACACCGAATTCCAATTAGTAGAGTAACTAACAAATTTGGCCAATTAACCATTAAATTCTAATTTAGATAAACCACCACAGAGTGCTCATTTTCACTGCCTAACTGCTAAAATATATATTTAACCACTAAACAAATCTGTGTTGAGTTGCATAACTCTAGTAACAAAATATTAAGGCCACTCTATCGAAATAAGTTGTTCTACTTCTATTTAGAATACCAGGTAACATTACACTAGTGATTATCCTCCCTCGGGGATTCTAGACTTTTGGACTAAAGTTACGGATTCATTTAAATTACATAAAACAGTTAATTATTAATGAACGAATCTGTACTGAGCTTGATTGCACTGAACAATTTATTACGGCCACAGTATTGAACAAACTGTTTAGTCAGAAATTTACAGTGTCACATTGCTCACACTTTCTTTTTCCACGTTCCACTTCTTTACGAAGATGTCAGGCATGACTGTCTGATATATAGTCATTCATGTTTGTTTATTGGGGGATTTATGGCGCTCAACTGCAGAGGTTATCAGCGCACATATAGTCATTCATGATTGTCTGATGTATAGTCATTGATGACTGATATCTCCCCACCCTGCATGCTTTAATATCCAAGCATATTTTGCATGCTTTATTAAATATTATAAATAAGAGAGAATGGCTAACTTTAATTCACAAGATGGAGAGACAATGAGCATGAATATTTAGCTATGCTCCAGACTGACCAAGAGGAAATATTAAGGAAAGTATAAATCAATTAATATAATAAAAAATGTAAGTGTCCCAGCCAAGGCCCGAACCTAGCTGGGACAGTTAGATTTTGTATTCTGACCCCTTGCATTAATTTATTTAAATTTACGTGGGAATAAAAACCACGAAGAAAATTAATATTTATATACAAAGAAAAGTGTTCATCCTTTGTAGTTATATTCAATTAATTTCTTCCTTCGAAAGCATTTTTCTTGTCAGAAAAAATATGTTACAAACAGATCACATTTCACACCTTTTGGATTATATTAACTTTTTTATAACTCACATAATAGGGAAAATGTTACGATTACAAAGTTTTGTTCTCCCCTAAACGTACCTTTTCCCTCATCAAATTTCAAACAAAAATTAGTTATTTCAAGGGTTCTCAATAAAAATAATGAATTCAGAGAATAAAGAATAATAATTCAGTTCTCATAAAGAATAATGAATACAGTTTTCACGTTTTATTTTTATTTAAGAGGGTTCGCTAATAAAATAAAATTAAGTTCAATTGATTTAAATCATTTTATTATGGAATACGACCAATGCAAATCTATCAATTGCATTTTTCGCTAATTAATTCGGAATTAAATTCAGAATTCATCTTTCCTAACAGGCGCTCTTTGTAAGACATATATATAAGCATAATCATTAAAAAATTACATTTTTCACCTATTATGATTCATAAAGATTTTCGCAACTGCAATACCAACGAAAACACTGCAATTATAAAATTTGTTATCTCTCTAAGCTCCCCTTTTCCACATCTGATTCAATCAGAAATAAATTCCTTCAGAGATCTGCAATGTAAATTCTGAATACCGAATTCAGTTTCTACATTTTTTCCTAAGTACAGAAAATGCGGGAATGGTCTTCAGATATCAGATCCTCTTCGGAAGCAGGCCGAGTTCTTCCTTTCGCTCGTACTTCCAGGATGAGGTTGCTCGGGCTATCGAGGCCAAGACAAGCGAGGACAGTGAAGATCGGGATCTCTACTAGAGAGGATTGTCAATGGTGCGATTCGGGTTTTCCATTTTGCCTAAGACACTCTCTGCAGCGGTCATAGCTCCTCAAGACGTCAGTCATATCTAGGCCGGCTGAGCCAAGTTGTTACAAATGTGCAGGGACGGACTACTTCTGAGCCTTTGAGCTCCGAAGTTCCGCCATTCGCTTTTCCTTACATCTCCTTCCCCCACTCTACCTCTCCGACCAATCAAAGTCGGCAAAGTGGTCATACCTTTGGTCTTCAATGTTATTCTCTTGCGAAGTGAATGCCCTTGTCTACTCTCTGAAATCTGCATTGATAACGCAACTCCTACGTGTCGGACTTCACCTTCGTCAATACTGTAAGGTAGTCCCTGCAATGTGCACTCGCCCACGCGGCTACACTCATTCTGCAGATGAATGCAACACAAATGTCACTTTGTGTGAGTGCGTGTGCGCGCGCGCGCGCGTTCATGCATGTAAGTGTGTGTGTTTGTAACCAGATTCATAAGTTGAGATTTATTCCCCAAGGTGGAAAGGGGTTTTAGAGAGACACAAAATTTATAATCATAATATTCCTGTTATTATTGTGGGTGCAATGAAATTTTCAATAAAAAAAAAAAAAAATATTTACTTATGGAACTACAATAGATGGATGGTACTATCTCTTTTTAAATACATAAGTTGAATGGAATACGACCAATGCAAATCTATCAATTGCATTTTTATTTAAAATATTTACATAAGCCAGAAAAAATCAGATCTGTCTTAGACATTAGACAAAATGCATTTTGGACTATTGAAATCACACTAACCACTTCAATTGTAATAAATTGAGTGTAGAAATTGATTAATCATGCATTTGTTAATTGTTTTTTATGTCTTTCCTACAAAATGAAACAAATAAATTTTTTTTGGATTCCTTGTCTTTCCAAAAAATATTACGAACGAAATGGAATAATGAAAAATAAATTAGAACAAGGAGATCTGCGATACGAATGGGAGCATCATGGACGCATAGTTTTCCGTTGGAAATTTATTCCAAGAGACATTCTCGATTGATATAAAGTGTTGTCACTTTCTGTTAATCTAGAATTTGATCTTTATTCATTCACTTGAAGCAGTAACCTTTCTAATCAGAATTGGTACTTTGGTACACCCTTGTGAGGGAATTTCCCGTTATATAGGGGAGAGGGCTTAGGGAGAAGGACCAGGGGGAGAAGGGGGGGGGCAGCTCGATCGTTCTATAAATCAGTTTTATTGCTGGAGGGGTGGGGGGCTCGCGACCCCTATCTATGCAAGCGAATCGGCCTTCTCTCCTCACTCCAGATCTTCGGAAGTACGCCCTCGAGATCCTGGAGACCCGTGGGACTTCTTCTTACGGCAGCACTCCTTTCACGCGCATACGACTGTGGAGGAGTCTTCCGGGTCGCGTTATCGTATCGCCGGCTCATCTAGACCACCCGAGAGAAGGATCAAATCCGCGAAGGATTTATATCTAAATAAGGATTTCCCCCATTTAAAGTCGTCTCGCCTGTCACAAGGATGAAGAGTTTCTCAGCGTATGCGTACACTACTTCTGAAACGCTACGATCGATTTCAACGTTATTCGGTTTTACTTTGCAAGGACGTGCCTAGTTCCATAGCAGGTGGATCAATCGATGCGGTTGCTATAATTGTCGTCGGAATTCAACACTTTGGTGAACGTTGAACATTCTACACGATTAAATGCTAGGAAACAGAATAAAAAATCCAACTGCCCCAGCTAGGACTTGAACCTGGATCTCCTGCTATCCGGGCAATTCTACAGTTAGATTTTGTATTCTACTCCCTTGCATTTAATCGTTTAAAATTTACTTGGGATAATATACCACAATAATAATAATATATAGAAAAAAGGAACAGTGAAAAAACTTTTGCGACNTATATATATATATATATAACATTCGATGTTCTTAATTCCTATATATTTCGAAGAACTTATAATTTATAACCTAAACAGGTAATTTTTAAATTCTCAATGTTCCAATAACTACATTTAATATTTTGAAATTCTCATATAAAATTTAAGAACATTAACTGTCGCGGAAGCAATGGAAGCCTTGTTTATCTAATTTATTTCCAAAGAAAACTATTGTGCTGATGTATCTTGATGGAAGGCGAAAGGTTAGAAATAAATGTCAAAAATTCTTATGACACTAATTTATTGCCCGACTAGTTTCGCAATATTAGACGTCTTATCGGAGGCTTAAAATATATTATAGAATTTTTAACGCTAAACCTTCCACTTCTGAAACTACGTCAAGAATAAGACGTTAGAGATAATATGTTTTAAGCTGACATTTTGTTTTTGATTGATATGGCCCTAAAGGGAACCCTTACATAAGAGTGGTGGAAACCCTCTTTTATTACAAAAGGTATTTTATTTGTTGTGCGGTTGTTAACTTTAATTTTTTCCCCAGCTTCATCATTTCCAACAGTAAACTGCCATATTATCTTAATCCACTATCACAGTCTCCGTTCTCCAATTCCAACCTCTACAACCCTCCCTGTCGACCGAAACGTAGATGGTTTCGTGACCTTCTGGGTATATAGTTTGTCATTAATTTGAGAGTAGTGTCATTGGTCACCTTCCCTTCCCATGTGATTTCTTTTATTTATGGATCTTCATTGTAATCCTATTGCAAAATGTTTTTACACGAAAAGAAATTGTTATAAATAAAAAAAAGAAAAACGATTTTTTTTTCTTTTTTGCATGCATGATAAAGGTCTAGAACTTAGTAGAGGAACACAATACTAAAGGCGAATTATATAAAAAATGATTAAGAGTTAAGTATTATTATTATTATATTATTCACACAAATTATGCTTATATGTAAATATAAACTGGTAGGGAATAATTTTAGCAACCATTATAAACGACCTGAAAAATTAAATCACTACTTCTTTTTAATTACGTTTTAAGACAATTCAATTTACAAATTCTATAAAACACCTTTATGTATTGCATAGACTTAATCAATTAACTTATTAAGTGCCACAATCGTTCCTCTCATTAAATATTTTAATTCTACTCCAAATGTAATACTATTGACCTAGAACTTGTTTAAATTTCAAAATTACCAGGATAGTGAATAGTAAGGCTTTAGTCATTTGATCACCTCGATTCCTTAAAGTAATGTATATTTAAAACATAATTTAAAATAATTATTTGAAAGAATTTACATGTTTCTCCCTCAAGTGAATGGCACTTTAAGTATTGAGAAGCTGACTCCTACAAGGCTTCAGTCTTGGAATTCTCCTGAGGGGAATATTCATATTTTAACAGCCCCTACCTCTCCATTTTTCAGGACTGCTCTTACCTGAGTATGAAGGGGCAGAACCGTATCATATTCTAATTCTCAAGAAGCCCCAGTGTTTGCTCTCCAATAGAGTTTCTATCCGAAGATAGATAAAAACAGAATTTTTTATTAACTTAATAAAAAGTTGCGCAATAAGTTAATACTCTATATAACCATAAATAATACTTACATTACACATTTTGAAAAGAAAATTTAAGAATTCCAGCACTAAATGGACAAGAGAATAAATATTATGTCTAAGACAAATTTATTTCTTGTTGTAAAAAAAATTTTTTTTTTTAAATGTGTATTTTTAATAATCTGCCAACGTTTCGGATTACATTGTAAGCCTTCTTCAAGGCTATTATGAAGGCGAGAGGGGAAGTCGTGGCCCCTGAATCCCATATTCATTAACAAAATACAACAATAAAAATCTGCTAATAATCTCTACGGTCAAAAACGTTCCATTTCTATCTTAATTTAATTTTATTATGAATGGACCCGCTCAACACTCTAAATTACATTCTTATATATCACTCTAAATATTTTTTAAAATATAAATATATGTTATATACACATAAAAGTCATAAATTTTATTTTATACTTATTTTTTCCATTTGTTAATAAAACAAAGGTATTAAGATTTTTTTAATTTCATGTCCCTGTAAAATTCTACCCTCACTGTAACAGATTTTAGTTATTAACAAGTTCTCCTACGCACATAAAATTCTTGAATAACAAATATTGTTTATTATTTTTAAAATTTCGGTTGTTCGAGCGTAGAGATAAATTTACAAGTGCGCGCGGGTGTGTGTATGTAAAATGTTAAGCAACGCATATGAGTAAATTTATTTCAGCTAAAACATTCTTCTTCCAATAAAATGAGGCGAAAAAAGGACGGGACAAGAAGAAAGGGAAGACAATTGTAGACGGCCATATAAAAAGCGAGCTGAGAAGCGACCCTTTCAAGCGTTGAGACAGTTGGCGGGGGTCGGAGTGGAAGAGGCCCAGAGGAGCGACAACGGACGGGGGCCGAAGTTCTCGTGTTTCCAGGAGACGTGCCTCGTAAAGAGTCCTGATCCATCGTCGTCCGTCCTCTCGAGGACTTTGGACAAGGCGGATCTCTTCCTTCCGAGGAGGGGAAGCCACTTTCGGTGCCATTACCAGTATGGTCTATCTCAGACCTAGTCTAGTCTGTGTAGTGAAGAGCGTGGAAGGAGAGTGCGAAGACAATAGGGATATATGTGGGGAGCCGGAAGAAGGCAACTGAAACGGGAAATAGAGGGTCGCAAAGAATAGTAGTGAAGAAAGCAACATGTGAACTTTGCGCAGACAGTTGGGAGAAGAATGGTGTAAAGAAGTTGCTCAGACAGGAGCTACAAGCTGCCTTCCTGTGTAATTTGCTGAAATCTGTTGAAGCGGTGGGGTGATGTTAAAGGAGGGAGACCAAATTGAGAAATTATCATTATCTTCGTTGTTGTGTCAGGGATCAAAAAATGTGTGTAGTACAAAAATTTTCTAACATTTTTGTTCACGTAGGCTTCGACGGGATTATACACCACCTGGTGTATAAAACATGGTAATTATATACCACCTGGATTTTTAAATCTCTCTTTTAAAACTCTCATTCTCTTTTCAGCCCTGACGAAGCCATCACATGATGTGCGAAAGCTCGGCAAATAAGAAACTCTCATTCTCTTTTCAGCCCTGACGAAGCCATCACATGATGTGCGAAACCTTGACAAAGATCAACAACTTAACACGGTCCAACCCGGAAGAAGAAACGGTAAATTTTCTTACATTTTTAATCTAAGATGATTTTAGTTGGGGTTCGGTCGAGGTAGATCCAAAAAAACACAAATAAAGAAATGTATTTTTTTAATGAAGGATTATCTGCCAACGTTTCGGCTTACATTGTAAGCCATCTTCAGGGCTGTAGAAATACAATGTCATGAGAATACAGTAATATTTGAAATTAGTATNTCTGTATTTTTTTAATGAAGGATTATCTGCCAACGTTTCGGCTTACATTGTAAGAGTAATGTAAAAATACATTTCTTTATTTGTGTTTTTTTGGATCTACCTCGACCGAACCCCAACTAAAATCATCTTAGAATAATATCTACGGTCAACAAACTCTCTTTTTTTACATTTTTAATCTTTAACATGTTTACAACAAATACAAACTAAGTAATATATTTAAAAACGTAATTTTTAGTATTCTATTCAAGAACAAAATTTCGCATGACTTCTTATTTTAAAAATATAGATAGGAAATTCGGTATTTTGCCCTTTACTCGGAAAACCTGAACTTTGGTCAGTAATTATAACCAGTAATTTTATTAATTATTTTTCCTTGGACTAAAATAAGCCAATACGTGGAATCGGGTGGAGAAAATGTTTACCTAAATCAACGTAGAAAGAGAACTATGCCACAGACAACGGTATGACGGGTACATTTAGTATTTGGCTCAGTGGTGGGGATAGATAAACAATGTGAGGGGAGGGGGAGTAGGAAAGAGGAGACAGGAGGGATGCAAATACGCTTGATGGTTCTAGAGGGTTGAAGGTGGAATTGGAGGTCGATCGGAAGGGAGTGGAATAATGTAAATGATGCAAGACATTTCACTTGATAATCCGCAGAGAAGGAAGTCTCTGGAATATGGGCGACGAGGCCTCATCCATCCAGTGTTCGACTCACAAATCCCTCGGGAAGACTCCCAACTGTAAATATTTATCCGGGAAGCAAGGGAAAGTCCTCCTTCTCCTTATTTAGATAAATCCCAGGAGGTGGCTCCTAATGTAAGTAGCCGAGGACAAAGTGTATTGCTCTCCGGAATGAAGTCGTATTGCCGGCCTCGTTGTCCTCGCAAGATCCTGGGCGCGTTGCTGACCACCTCGTCCAAGACGTACAGCCCCAGACTCCCTTCATGCATCTTGTATAGGCGGCCGTCGGCTGGACTCCCTCCGATACTCTCCCGCTAAACATTCCCTTTCCCGCCATAAGGAGAACTTTAAGACTCATAGTAGATAGTTCACAATTCTATTTGATTGATATTCAAAACTCTATGACTTTCAACAACTGAGTCTAATTTCAAAATCCAAGCACAGTTAAAATCAAAACAAGGTATTAAATTACGCCTATAGGCAACGGGCCAGTAGTAATCTTGCATAAAAATAAATTAATGGTAATTTATTAAAATAAATAATATTTATAATAATCACCTAAATAATTTAAAATTAATAATAATGAATAATTAGTAAGCAGTGAATAACTAACAGCTAATAACAAAATATACTACTCAAAGTACACTGCTCATTTACAGAGAAGCCTGAGATCAGCTTCAACAATTAGCTGACACAATTATTATTCGAAGAAAATTTCATTGTTTTATTTTAAATATAATCTTTTTCATTTTCGTAGCCTGAGTTTATTTTCAAAAAGGCCAGAGGTAGTGTAAGTTTTATTTTCCCTCAATAAAATTACCATATTATTTTTTTTTTAAAGTTTACTAGAGTTTACAAAACCTAAAAAAAAAATGATATTATATTTATTAGTTCCGAGGGCGTAATTTATTTCTAGTAAATTCACATACATAGTAGGAATGTATGTGATATGATCGACAGAGACAGATTTCAGAGTGAGAAATTCTCAATACGCCATTCATATAGTGTGTAAGAACTTGGATGTTCGAATGTTTAGAAAATCTCAATTAAATTCAGCATACAAGAGAATCTATGCATAAATTTGATATTAAAAAAAAAGAAAAAAAAAAAAAAGTTTTTTCAACTGGGTATTAGGAAAATGCGTAGAAAATGGCAGCATTAAATTTTAAAATGATACAACTTTCATCTAAAAAATTATTAGATTTATTAATAATAATAGAGGTAATTTTTTTTTTTTAAACTTGGTTGTCACATTCTGTAAGTAAGTTTGCATTATGTAATTGCTTACAATTCATAAAGAAGTAAATAAAAAATGTATTTCGTCATTTCATTTTTATTTTTTTTTTATTCACACTAAAAAAATGTTTAAAAATAATATAATGAACAACATTTTAGTTAGAATTCTAATAGAGTAAATAAAAATTCACTGCTAGTAACTGTGTGTTCTGAAATAAACTTTCACAGAGAGGTAGTTGGGATAAGACTATCAGTAGGAACATTGAGCTTTACATTTGATTCAGTTCAATTTCACTCCCCCTCCCTCAAAATTGAGATGAATTTTTGTAATAAATAAATAAATAAATAAATTCGCACTACTTTTACTATACTTCGAAACTAAACATTTGATTAATCTGATTATCGTTTACGGAAAACAAATGATAACCTCGAGATTCATTCAAGACGAATATAAAGAGTAGAATTTAGAGGAAGTGTAACAGAATGAAAACGAAGCACTTGTATATATGGAGACAAAGTCCATATATGCCAGGACTTATTTTTATTGTTATACTATTTATATATACTGCAAGAGGTATTTCACTTGTAGTAAATATCCCTGAAAAATACAGTTCTTCTTTGAAATTAAAAAAAAAAAAAAATTACCAGTTTTTTAAAATCGAGGTTTATTAAGGATATTAAAGACAGTTATTCGTGAAGAATCACCGATAGTTTTTTTTTTTACCACTTATCTGGGACTGCCTGAATGAACGAATTCATCTATTGAATTGTTACTACGTATTGTTAATATTGTCAATTCATATTATTTATACACACACACCCTACGCAAACAGATATATATAATATATATATA
>KZ806969.1:162025-184577 GCA_000696205.2 Oncopeltus fasciatus | reverse complement strand
AGTGTCAACCCCCTGAGTCGCATATATATATATATATAAGTTTGTTATTGAGCGGGAGTCGATCATGGGAAGAGATAATTACCAACAATGTCAATGTCATTATATTTTTTTTTCTCCATGTAACAAATTTTTTTACAAAAGCAAAAATGGAAAATAAACGGAAAAAAATATAGAATTATAAGGGAGAAAAAATCCTCTAATGTTTGTAAATATATATTTTCAGATTTATTTATTCGTATAATAAATATTTTAAAAGTTACACGTGCTATTCAACAGTCGGTCTATCTGATACGTTAATTTAGAATATTGCAGCCTAGAAGTTGAAATTAGTTATGACAAACATATTGACATTTGACATAGCAGATTTTCTTTATTGATCAAAAAACATATTTTATATGTGTGTGGAACTAAATGATATTGAAAGTACAAATACTAAAATCAAATAGGATGCTGATGAATTCCCTCAGTTTACGCGTCTTGCGTAACGCACTTATATGAAAACAGATCCCTGTACCAATATTAATAATAAAGAAATGTGATTACCTCGTGGACTCCGGTCTGGAGATCCTGGCAGCCTCGCTAAAGACGAAAATCCTCTGCGAGTCCTTGTACCACTTGATGCTGTGAACGGGTCCACAGTCCGCAGGATTCACCGGACAGGGCAGTCGGACATCTGCACCCACCAGTTCGAAGACGTCGTCACCTGAAACACCGCAATTCGGTTCGTCAAGAGCAAGGCAAAAAGAAACATTTTCGGCGGTGTAGGCATTTCGGTCCCATAGCTGGTTGTGTACTTTAGAAGATCATATTCCATTGTAAAGATAAAAATTCGGTTACAGTAAAATCTAAAAAAAAGTATGTTAAATGTACTCTAATTTATTATATATATATAAAATAAAATAACTATAGTCGATTTATAATCTGACAGCTTGAGGGTAGATAAGAAGGGACAGAATTCCTAACTCTACGATCAGGGACAATCTGGACGCCAAGCCATTCAGGAGGAACATAAAGTAGGATGGTATGGACGCCTTCTATGTATAGAACACCTGGATGGAGGGCAGAAGACCAAGAGGAAGGTAGTATTAACGCTGCTAGGATCTGCTTAGTTGAAGTGTGCATGGTAGCGTGCCAAAGAAAAGATCTGGACTGGTAGAAGAGAAAAGTTGGTAAATATTGTATGTATGTATTGAATGTACAGACCTACGAGACTCGAGTCCAAAGCAGAAGACCAAGAGGAAGACCTAGGTTCGGCTGAAAAAAAGTACAAAATAAAAATTTTTTTTAAAGTTTGAAAATGTTCCTAAAATTTGTAAAATTCTTATAAGAAACATTCTTTCAAAGAAAAAAAAAAATTTTTTTTTAATTTATTTTTCATGATTATTACCCTGCTCTAATTTTATAATATAAATAGTTGGTTAAAAATCTCCAGAAATTTTATAGTTTAAAACCTTTATAATGAGAAAAATATTGCATAAATATTATTTTTGTTGTGGTATTTAATCGCACATTAATCTTAAACAATAAATGCAATAGAATAGAATAAAAATATTTACATTTATTGTTTAAAAGATAAATATTACAATTTTTAAAAATCGTATATAAAAAATACGTTCAATTGAAAATATCTTCACATGCATTTCAAGTGCTTCCGGAAAACGAAAGGAAAACATTTAAAGCTACTTTAGGGCCAGTTAAAACAGGGAAGTAGCAGATAAAGATCGGAAAGGAATTAGACGAGAGAATTGCAAATATAAGTTCGGCATGTGAACACGGAAAATGGCACATCAGATAGCGACCCAACGGCCACCCGACACGTAATTGAACACAACATGAAGTCATGTACGCTCCAAGAGGCCTCGATGGTGGTTCCATGGTAGCTGAGGTTATATTTAAGAAAAAGTACTTACAGCTCAATAGACTTCTTAATCACTCTGGCACAAAGCAGTTATCGTGGGAGGATAATTCATCTGACCTGTCACACAGTGTACTGTATAATTTGTATGAAAATGTTTATAAATAGGAGTGAGGACCACATTCTTGTTAAATACTTAGTAAGTATCGCTTCAGATAGAAACTAAAATAAATTGTAATAAGCTTTTTTTTTATACAACTTTGATGGAAAAATGTTTTAGATTTAGAGGTAAATATTTCAAAGTAAGCAGCAGTTTGTTTTTGCAGAATGAAGAATGCCGATCATTGGCAAGTAACTGACATACCTTAGGCTGTGGACAGAATAACAACATAGTTATTATTTCCAATAAAAGTCTGGAAACCGCAGGCCATTAGAATCATCATCAAAGTATAAAAGAAAACAAAACGACATGATTCGCTAACTAAAGGATAAGCAGGAGTAAATACGCCGCGACTCCTGCGCTTCCTGAATTGCTTACTGGATTTCTTCCTGTTTCTTCACACCTTGAACTACTATTTCCCCAAACAAACATATTTAACTTTTATTTAATTAAAGTCAAATTTAAGCGTCTTCGCTCTTTATTTATCACAACATAAAAAATATCATAGCCACTTTAGCAAATTCTAAACTGAAGCATTGAGTAGTGTTCGACATTAGGTACATGGGTGAGGTTAAATAAATCTAGTTAATATTATTAACTATTGAATAAATCAGACTGTGTCCTACAAAAAATGAAAAAATTCTGTCTGGTTTCCTGTAATAACATTTCTTTTTAATAAGAAAAAACATTGATTACACATAGTGGTACGTATTGAAAATTTTCCTACCACTCAAAATTAAATCAGTCTGAGAGGATGTTAACTCACCTTCAGTTAAGTATCTCGAAAAATGTCTACTTCGCAGTAAATAAATCTAGACGATTTAATGAAAGTCATATGAGGAGAGAAGGTGACCAGTGTCACCACTCTCAAATTATTTAAAGGCTATGTCCCCAGGAGGTCACGGGGCCGTCTTCGTTTGAGCCGACGGGGAGGTTTTTTAGGGGTTTTGGAAGAGAAGGTCTGTGCTAGTGGATTAGGATGGTATGGCAGTTTACTGTGGAAAAGGGTGAAGCAGGAAGAAATGAGATTTGGAACAAAAGAGATTTTAAAAGATCATGGTGAAGGGAGGAATTGGATACGTAATAGGGAGGGTTTGGATACAATTATTCTGTAACTTTTGGATTAAAAGGACAGGATTCTTTGTATGTTGAAAGGCTTGGCGGCACCCCAGATTTCTACTCCGTAAGTCCAGCTTGGTCGTAATAAGGTTTTGTAGAGCGCCAGTTTGTTTTCTATCGTAAGATTGGAGTTCTTATTCATGAGTCTGTATAGAAGTCCATATCGCATATATTGAGCGACAACACAATAATGAATACATTCTACTCGTCAAATTGAAGTTGGATTCCGTTAAAATTTTGCAAACTATGAATGGTACAAATATAGCCAGTGAACCAAAAAAATTTCTTTATTATCTACAGGTAATTTGTGCTTTGTTTAATAAATCATTCTCTCCTTAAAAAAAAAAAAAAAAAAAAAAAAAAAAAAAAAAAAAAAAAATTCGGAATCAGACCCTAAAAATACTGTGATAAACAAAGTATAAATGGTTTTCAATTAATACATAAAATAACTAATATAAGTATCTACCTATATTAGTTATTTTATGTCTGAGTGGAAATTACTTAAGATAACATCTACCTATAGGTATCTACCTATATTAGTATCTATACCTATATTAGATACCTATATTAGATATATATCTGTATCCAGATGTATACAGAACATACTGACAAATATATACTTATATATATGTATACGCTCCGGCAGCTGAAATGAGAAATATGGTATGATCGGTATTCAACAACAGAAATATACAATTTTTGTTTTATATCTTTTGAATAAATGTGGCTAGAATTCGAACATCATTGTTCAGATTATCAGCAAGTGAGGCAATAGTCTTCATTAAGATGTACCCTTATGAGGCAGGGTGAACTTGAAGGTGCCAGGGGTGAACTTGGGGAAATACTCTTTCGCAGCTTCACGTAAGGGATGAGACGATAACCTGCACCTTATGTAACCTGATTTCCCGAGAGGTTGTGTTCCCGAACGCCCTACATTACCCCATCTTCCCAACACAGTACGCAGTGTCGCAGGATCAATTCTAACGTACTTACAACCAACAGCCAGTTAAATGATTATTGTAATAAAATTTAGGGTCTTGAAGGAAAGCATTATCTGTCGAAAATTCAATATGAATCTTCTTGTAATACTAGTACGAAAATTAACTAATTATTTTAAAAGAATGATGGGGTTAAATGCTACCATACTTACTTACCCCTCAGGCAGATGGAAAATAAACCGTCAATTTAAGCCAGTTAGAAGCTACGTTAATTGAGACTTAAACTTTTCTATCTGGTCGATAGGGTGATGAAATGAATTTATAGGAAGGGTCATTAAAAAAAATTCGTATGCACATCATAATAAAAAAAAAAAAAAGTTTTAAATAATATACATTAAAAATAACGTCATTTATCAGTTTAACCTATAAAATACGTGCAATCTTAACAGATCAGTGCAATTAACACGTTCTCAATGCCAACTGACAATGAGGAGTCAATTCATCGTAAGCCAACAAAAAAGGTAATGTGAATTTTCGATTTTTTGTAGCTATACACACTTAAAATTCCTGCAGATCTCTCGAAGAACTTTAGGCAATGGCTGGAAGACTTTTCTTAGTGACGCTTTTTATAAAAGTTAGCAGCAACGGACATGTTTATATTCATCGTATTTAAATAGCCTTTTTAATTATGTTTTTATAATAATTATGACATTTAAATAATGTAACTTTTCCAGTTTTAGATATGGAGGACTGCTAAAAAATAAATAATTAAATGAAATATATTTTAGTTTTCGTTGGTTTCGATATTATACGTAGTGATAGATTAAAGTTCCATAAAATAATCAATCTGAAAGTAAATGATCAGATGATTGCCAATATTTGTTTATATGTAAGCGAAATGTTCATAATAAACAAGAAAAATGCATATACCTTCTTCTTTAGATAAATATATCCTCTAGGATAAATTAGGAATTAAAATATTTAAAAAAATAAAGTTTTTAAATCGTTTAGAAAATAATATAAATTACTATACAAGGTTTTTAACGATTATTCGAGGGGCAGAATAGAACTATTAATTAGCTTTGATTTAAGAGTAAAAGTCAGTGAGCTGGTTATATAATATAAGAGCATGAATCTTTACTTTGAAAGGAGAGTTTTTTTGATCGTAGATGTTATTCTAAGACGATTTTCGTTGGGGTTCGGTCAAGGTAGATCCAAAAAAATCCAAATTTAAAAAATGTATTTTTTTTATAAAGGATTATCTGCTAACGTTTCGGCTTAGATTGTAAGCCATCTTCAGGGCTATTATGAAGACGAGTGAGGACGTCCTGTCCCAAAGTTCACATTTCCATAACTGAGTCTCTTATACTATATAGAAAATTATAAATAACAATATAATAGTTGAGTATATATATATAATAAAAAGGCTGTGTTAAAATTCTTCATAGCATTAAACTATTCACCACACATTACTTAGTAATGAAAGAAACAATGATTAAGAGTATACATTAATCAAACTTTAATTTTATTATGAAACTAGTATATATGTATATATATATTGTATAATTAAGAGGAATGAGTCTTTAACTCACCGAAGTTTATGGAGCAAAAAACTGGAAATGCACTAAACAAAAGATTAATGTAAAAATAATAATACATGACAAAAAAACAAACAAACAACAAAGCAACACACAAACAATAATAAGTAACTTAATGATGGGTAACCATACCCAAACGTAGAATTCCCAACGAGATATAAAGTCTAATAAAAAACATATGGGAAACACACAAAGTATTTAATTACGTCAGACTTGAACATTTTTTATAGTAATATAGGGAGTATTCTACTATTCCCTATCGATCTCACCTTAATTTTCAAAATTTTAATGAATTATTTGCAAAGTATCGTTTATGAGTTGTTACAGCAATCGAAAATAAAACATTTTTTCTTCTACCCCTTTTTATTTCTGCAAAAAGTAAAATATTTTAAAAACTCGGCTATACAGCTTTCTATTTCTTAGATTCTTATTAATGTTTGAAGAATTTAATTTTTTAAGAAATAAGATCTGTAAAATTTTTATAAAAATGCTTTTTAAGGAAGATATTTGAGAATATAAGATAGAGGATGGACTCCATTTCAAAATAGAGCGATGGATCATACTAGAGTTTTGATGCTTTTAAATATCCAATCAATCATAAGAGAAACAATTTATAGACAGATAGGTGTAGAATGTAATTTTCAAACATCTAAGACTTGTATTTATATAGAGTAATCAAGAACAGATGGGATAGAGAGTGCAGTGCACACACATAAAGAAAAATTCACAAGGAGAGAAATTTTCGGGGATCTCTCGTCCTTCGTCGGAGAGGAGTGAAGAGATCCTAAGGTGTGGCTATTGTGACAATAGTGACGAAGGGCGAGAGATCCCAGAAAATTTTGGTCCTTGTGAATTTTTCTTTTTCTGTGTCCACTGCACTCTCCATCTGACCTGTTCTTGATTGCTACATATCGCAGCCGCGTATCTAATTTATAAACATATAACTTACACCTTATTTTATATATTACGCTATTTTAACAGCCATGAACGCAAGTTATCCAGCAATGGATGAAGGCAAGTTACACAGTAAGTTTAAAGACAACTAATAATGAAAATAGAAAAATAGTAAGTACAATCATCATTACTGTGTTATGGGAAAATCGTATAAATAATATAATGTAATACTAAATAAAACAATGATTAAACTGATAAAATGGTCTTAAAACCAAAAAAAAAAAAGAATAGTTTAGTTAGGATATAATGCTCACAGGATAGTACAATTCCATCCAGAGGAGAGGGGATGAAGGACGCTCAGCCATCTTAGTTTATTAATAAATATTCTACTTATTGTGTTATTCAGAACCCAAATGAGAGAACATTAAATTTTTCATCTATTACATTCTATAACATTTCTCACAGGACTGAAAATAATAATAAAATAACAAATATTGATATTTATTTAAATTTGTCTTACTGCAAATTACCCATTACTCTTAATAGATTTCGAACAGAAATAAATCTACATAATGTAGAAAACAAATCTAAAATTAAGAATTAAGGCTATCTGTGAATATTTTAAAATTAGAAAACCTAAGTAGCTCTCAAGTCACAATTTAAATATCTTACTTAAGACGAATATTTTCAGAAAATGTCTCAGAATACAAGTCTTACAAATTTACATTTTACACCTTCAATGTTCTATACATTGTAACACTAAAAACAAAGACAATATTAGCACTTTAAATGAATTTCTTCCTCTTAACCCCCCTCCCCATTTTCCCATTATAATGGAAATTAATTCCAAACAATGGTTTGATATAATTCCTAAGTATTGGATTTAAATTATATTTTCCATTAGAAAATATTCAGTGGAAAATATGCTCTTAAATATTTTCATAAGTAAAGTTTAAAAAAGGCTACAGGAAACTAATGGTACCAAATTGTATTATACACCAACTTACTTAATGCAAATAATGATGAAGATATAATGATGATTTGAATTGTGGTTTTCCATTCTGACATCTGCTAACTCATCCAAGTGTTTGCCAAAAGAATAATAACATCCTACATACGTGTGCTTCACGACACAAACAAGAACAATTGATTGCTAACAATGATGGAGATATTTCCTCCTAGGTGATAGAGAAATGGGAAAGTGTCTCTTGATTTCGCTCCAAAAGAGACTGTGCCTGTAGAGGAGAGGAATAGAGAGAAGAAGAGATAAAGAGATGAAGGAAAGCTTATTGGGGGGGGGGAGGTGATTGGCTGCGGGTAACCTGAGCACGAGGAAGCAGGTAGTCGAGAGGCAATTGTTAGGTGAACAGCAAATAAATCCGGCGAGAAACAATTACAACTGTAATTGAGAACTTGTTTCAAACAGCAAATTGAATTTTCTTCTGAATAATAAATCAGCATCTCGCCTGTTTTTTCCCCCCACCCACTCCAGGGCTCACCGTGACAAGAACATGCTCTTAGGAGTTAATCAAAACTCTCTTCCAAGGAGAGCCGAAGCCAACTTTCGGCGTGGATAAATAGCCTATAATTTAGTTAGGTCTTGAGAGTTTTTGAAGAATGTTAATTTTCTCTAGAGAGGGAGTCCCACTTCGGGACAAGCCGAGAGCCCAGTCATAGGTTAGCGAGGCCGGGGAGGTTACAGGCAAGCGATTAAAAGTTACGATGGGAGCTCATTAAGGTGAGGTGATCGCTCGCAAGTTCCCGAAGAGTGTCGAAGCTCACATCGCTAACTTTTAAGTCTCGCCGTCTTAAGTGTCAAACCCCCCCCCCCAAAGAAACTTGGAGAAACACCGCGGTGTCGCCCCCTCGCCGGAGATACTCAAATCTCAGCAACGAAATAAACCAAAGGCAGAGAATAAATAACATTTACAAGAATATGTAAACAAATATTACAACAGAAGGTACAGTTCAAAAACTTCAGCAACTTTACCAATCAGTTACTTTTAGCAGATTTTCGAAAAAGGAAAATCAATATATTAACATTGATACCAGGAAGCTATTTAAAAATAATCCTAACATATCTTCAACAATTTGAAATCCTTTTCTTTAATGAAGAAGCTATTTTTTTTTCCTTATGACACTAACTCTGTCATAAGGGCATTTATTTACTGTACATGCCATACATAATAATTGTATACAATTAAATGTTACATAAAAAAATTAAAACATTAAATAATTATAAATATAAATTNTTTTGAGTTCCACCACCACTTTCCCCAAACATCTGGTCGACAAAACACATCCAGACAGTTTTCCTGTACTAGATAATTTCAAGTTCCATCGAAACAGCTCATTTAACGCTTTACGTTATTCAATTTTGGATTAGGATAGTTTTATGTTTGCTGAAATATACATAAATTCCATGAATCTTACTAGATTTGAGAAAATCCACTTTTACTTATTATTTGTCATGTTTGAATGAAGACCATCAGAAAAGTCAGATCAACCGTGAAAATATAAGAAAATATAAAGCACATAAGATAAGCCAAAAAATATGCCAATTTAGGAAATTTATGTATATATATATATGTGTGTGTGTGTGTGTGTGTCATTACCTCATGCTATAGTGTCCCAAAAAACAAATCAAACAAAATATACAATTCGTGCTTGACACAGCTAATCAACCAACTGCTATTGGTCTAATTCGCCTTCCGTTTAACAGCTAAACTTTCACTAAGAAAAAAAAAAACGGTAAAATGTCCCTAGTAGCCTCGCGAGAAGACCTCCAAGAAGTCCGTCGTGAGAACTCACGGAGTCCACGGAAGACAGGGTTGAGGAACTACGCAATCTTCAGGTCGGAGAGGAAAGATGGAACAGAAGACCAAGATCAGAGACACTGCATCATATTTAATGAATAATGAATCGCTGGGAAAGTTTCCAACTCCAGGTTTGTGACGAATGGCTCAACTCAGGGGACCGAGTACGGTGCACGAGTCTTTCTTCTTCCGACATAACAAATCTTTCTTGGGGCTTCATTTTTTGGTAAAATTTTTTATATTAATGGCACATATTTTTAATCAACTATAGAAACTTAATCTGACAGCTATAGAACATGGCCATGTTGCCTGAAGGGAATAATGCCATTGGTTGTTGATGGCAGCCAATGGAGAGAGGTCCGTTGGGTTACGGGCCACACCCCTCTCAACCTGCACTGGTCTATCGCCCCCCCCCCCAACAATAAAAATGGCGTGAGAACATTGGAATGGCTGATGTATCTGTAATACATCTCATGAAGCAACCTGTGAAGATAATTTGTGAAGCCTAAAGTCATTAACCCAAGACTAATGAACATTAGGTTCATCCAAAAAAAAATAATACAATTTTAAAAAATGTGCATTTTTTTATTATCTGCCGACATTTTGGCTAACATTGTACGCCATCTTTAGGACTATCATGAAGCTCGCCCTTTGAGGTCGTCTTGCCACCTGGATCAAATGTTCACGACTGACACTACTGCTAATTAGGTACACATCTGTTCTATATTTCAGGAGACATAATTAAAGTAAAGTTTGTCACGCAAAATCCCTGCTTCGATTATCCTATGTTTTATGAATGGTGCAAATAAAGAAAAATAAATGACGAAATTAAACTAACAAGCCGGAGAAAACAATGGAAAGTTCATCATCAGAATATAATTCTTAACGAACAATATTTTTAGCTTCCCCAATCGTTGAAGATACATCTGTTAAAATTTTTAAATGTCGCTTCGACGTCTTCCCAGAGGGAAAAAACTCAAGAATAAGAGAGCCCGCCTAATACCCAAATTATATCCTTAAATATATTTCTAAATATGCGTGTTTTTTTAAAAATAATATAGTAGGTGAATGCTTTAATAGAATAAAATATATCTATTTTGTTACCTACCATACCATCTTGAGTACGTTCTGACATGCTGAAATACTCTATTATTCCGATTTATGTATATATAATGCAGAGAATAATATTATCCAATACATTGTATGTGAGTACCCCTTACAATAACCATCCTATACTGAGTAAGAAAAAATACTATTGTACTATATCTGGGAGGCAGACAATGGCTAATTAAGCGTGAGGGTAGATATCCCCACCCCCACACCGCTCCCCACTCCTTCCTCCTCTCGAAGCGACACAAATACGGGAAAATGGAGGCGAATGTGAATGGCTATGTTTGACAATGCTCTCGCCATTATGCTCTAGTAACTCAGACATTTCTCTCAGGTAGGCCCCAGGCAACCTTCACACACAATGGGCGTTCTACCCCACCATTTCCCAGACTTCATAATTAGCTCCCAACATATTGCCGCTAGCTAATATTTAAGTTTTTTTTTTTTTTTTTAATAAAATTTGTAGAAGAAGCATTCACACATACAATTTTTATTTTGTTCATTTTTATCAATGGTATCTGAAGCTAGCTCACTTCTACTCCATCTTCCCTCGTCTCTCTCTCTTCCTTAATATTTATTATTATATAAATAATAAAAAAATGAACTCACTCTCATAAAAAATTATCATATCTCTTACATATTTCGTTCCCTCCATTTATTTTCTCATAAAATCTGAACGTATGCCAAGATCCTTTGCTAAAGATTATTATCAAGATGACATGTATTATCTGTGTGTGTATATGTATAATATATATATTATACATATACACACACAGATAATGCATATTAGAGTATTTTAAGCTTAGAAACACTAGATAAAATAATAATAATAATTCATCTATCTGTTAATGAAACATTATACTATATAAAATTAAGACTATAGTGCGCGCAAGGTTGTGTGTGTGTGTCTGAAAACACTAGAGTGTTTTATTGATTTACGCTAGAGCGTATGAATTTTTTTTTTTTAAATAATCGAATACGGGTTTAAACTTATTTTTACAAACCGTTGGATGAGTTCATTAATGACTGAAATCAGCCGAAGGGAAGTGGGGATTAGACCAAAATCAAAATTTAATATATTTAATTCTTCGTTTTTTTATTTTTTTTGTTTTTTTTAGATAAGAAAAATATTACATAAAACAAAATCAGTAAACATTTCATTTTATTTGATACTTTCTTATATCAAAAAAAAAAAAATCGCATATTGTGTAAGATATCGAAGATGCAGTTTAAAATAACGAAATCAATTTTGGTATTTAGGCTTTTCATTGCAAATGTTTGAGAAATTTCATTTGCTTGAAATCGGCTGAGAAAAAGGGGTTTTTACGGGGAAAAAATATCGTTTAATATCGTTTCAGTTACAAGTAGTTTAAAGAATATAACAGGTGTAAAATGTAATTTTCTGAAGTTTATGGTTTGATAATTTTTCAGGAATAAATTTATGATTATGATGTGTGTTCTTTAAACCCACTCTAGAGCAAAGCGTGGTCATACCTTACATTATTCTCTCTGGCTTGTAAATTAAATTTAGTCATTTACAAACAATTAATGCGAGGGAATAGAATAAAAATCTATATGTCCCAGCCAGGAGATCCAGGTTTGAGTCCTGGCTGGGACAGTTAGATTTTTTATTCTATTCCCTCGCATTAATTGTTAAAAATTTACGAGAGATAACAAACCACAACTAAATCAATATTTAGCAATTTACATTTGTGTATATCCATCTTTAATGAGAATTGGAAATTCGCTTAGATTGCGCAACTGCGAGATGGATATTTCTAGTTGTGGGAAATAATTATAAGGTGGGAAGTTAAGTGACGTAGTTATCACTCAATCTAAATGCTTTAAAAATTTTGGTTTGAATTTTTTTTTTTTTTTCCACAACCAAAATGTCTTTTAACTAGATAGAAGAGTACGAATTGAGCCTGAGGCGAAACAATTCAACCGAAAAAAAACAAACGACGAGATAGTCTGGATAAGGGTAGCATCTTCAAAGATCTTCCAGCTCATTATTCAGCAGAAAGGGGTGGAACAAAGACTTTTACGGCGGGCACCAAGAAGAAATGTGACTTGCCTGGCGAGCAATGTGAACTTCCTGCTGAAAGCTTAAGATATTCAAACTACCCTTTCCTGTCTCAGAAGGATAATTCCATAGCGGTCACTTTACCTGGAGTTTTGTGCAAGTGAGAAAATGGATAAGAAAAATAACAGATAAATTAATTTAATATATATTTCTAATAAACTATATGAAATCTAAAAACTTCCCAATTTTAGAGTTAAAAAAAAAAAGCAAANTTTATATTTATTATTATTTTTTTAAAAACATTACTGTTGGGAGTAGCGTTTGCCGGCCGGTGTTGCCATCTACCGGGACGCCACAGAAACCTTGCAGTACAGATGACCTCCGGCTAGCTGTGATGTGTCCTGGGCGCTGGACATTTGATTTCAGACTATCTTTACTTCACCAAAATCTGTCCAATCCCATTCACTACTTCCCTGGATGATGGACAGTAGTAAGGAAGATGGCCGCCGACGTAATCCGTAAACCTACACATCAATGCGCTCGCCTTACCATTAACGAAATTATTGTTGATGAATCAACTCCGAAGGTAACCAAAAACTTCACCGCAGTTACATAGAAATTTTATTATTTCAATTCAAATTGTACAATCAAATTTATTATTTTAAAAATTAGCAGGTGACCAACAATCATTATTGTTCACCTTGTGGCAAATAATTTTCATTTTACATAAATATCTCTTTTTCATTATCCCATTATATTCAGCCTAATTTCCAATTGTAGACCCATTAATTAATCCATAAACAGCCTCTCATAATATTATGAGTATTAAGACCAGATCAAATAAAAAAATGATAGTCTTAATAAGGACCAAGACCTATGATTTACATGAAGTAAAAAAAATGTTCATTACTAATTATTTATAGGATATTCAATACAAAATATCACAATTATAACATTATATTATATTAATGAATACTCCATCATATAATTTAAAGGGCCTTATTAATTTAATAATAACTTGATTAATAGTTAAAAGTCTTTTTTTTTAAATAACTGCAAAAATGACTAAATAGAAATATCTCATTTTGGTGGAATATCTTTATATTATAATTTATTTGCCGATTACAAGGCATTTCATTAAAATAGATCCTTGAGATGTAGTCAGTATATGATGAATGGATATTTAGAGGACAGTCAAATAGGCAGTACGCGTAAAACCAATTTATGAAACTTTAAATTTGATACAACACTTTTTTTTTAAAACTATGCCTGCCACCTTTACATAGAATGTTCTACAGAATGATACACTCCAAGTAATAATGTAATACTGTGTCTCAGACCATAGTCTTCATAAAGAGGGGCGTACATTGAATTTTTTTTCGAAAATACCCATCTCTTTTTCTATGATTTCTCACGCATTATATTTTTTCGAAGCAACAAGGGGACATTTTGAACATACATTTAAAGAATTCAATATTCCAAAGATAGCATAACAAGATAAAAAAAAAAAAAAGAAATTAAAGAGGGAATTTCTCATGGGAAGGGAGATAAGCCAGGGAGCGATGATTGTGTGCGAGGCCCTACCTCCTGCAGGTCTGTCTTTGCCATCAAAGGGGCTTCCCTTTTCCCCAGTTCTCGGTCTTTCCTGAGCCGCCAGCCTGGAATATCCGCATCACTAGGCACTACCTCTCCTGATATCAGGCGAGAGAACTCCACGAAAATAGGCGAGACTGCTCTAACGCTCTCTCGCCACCCCCTGGCTGGCCTCTCGCCACCCCCTTGCCCTTGCATGATGACAACATGACTGTAGGACAAAGAGAGTATTCCATAATTATCTCATTCCGAAACTGGAGGTCTTCTTTCGAAAATAAGAAAGGAGTGAAAAGTAACATTTTTATAATCAAAAGGAGAGTTCTTTTGGAAAAAGTGTATTTTTTTAAAAGATTATCTGCCAACGTTTCGGCTTACATTGTAAGCCATCTTCAGGGCTGTTTGACGGATTACCTCCCACGTGGTGTATCTGAAAAATTATATTTCCCCCCAGTCATGGAAGTGTGAACTAAGGGACAGGACGTCCTCTCTCGTCTTCATGATAGGTAGGTGTGGCAAATTACTGTTTTAATGTTATTCAATTATTTTCAATAAGTTGTTGCCTGTCATTAAAAAATTTTAAATTCTCTTACATAGCTTTCTATATTCATACTTTTGATATCCTTTTACATTATGGTAGTTCTCTTTTATATTATTGTCAATTATTATTCTCATGACATTGTATTTCTACACTTTTTGTATTAAAACACTTTTTTTTTTTTGTATTTTTTTTTTTTGATCTACCTTGACCTAACCCCAACTAAAATCACCTAATAACATTTTTATTATTATTTATATACTAAATAATAAAAAACATTTAGCCAGAACTTTTTTACCAGAATAGTTCATGTTAAAAAAATTGGTATAAATAAATAATTTTAACTGCAAGAGAAGACAATACTCCTCATTGTCTTTTGTCAGGAATTCACCAAGGTTACAAATTGGCCGGCCAGAAAATAAATTTTTAAATATCACTACATCACTACATACATGATTTACATTAAAAATATTGACTTGTTTTTTAGTAAAATGTTCATGCTCTTGGTTAGTCGGGACTCGATTCATCTTAAGCTCCTCTAGGCATTTCTTCTTGGGTATCTTGAGTCATGTGGATAGGTTTGGAGGTTAGCGTTGATCTTGAATTACGAACGATACCTGAACTGAATGATTCTCTGACTTCGAAAATGAAGCAGTCTACTGCTACCTCGAAGTTGTCCTCAGTTTTTGAAGGCAACAGTTCGGTGTGAACTGTTACCAGAGTGCATTCTTTTTCTCATGAGACTAGGTGATTTTAATAGTGCAAAAATCACTAATAATAAAGAAAACTCCATAAGGTGAGACACACTTGAGTATGATCTGAGGATAGATGAGATGACAAAAACCTTTTTATTATTCATATATCAAATTAAATCTTATTATTTTATATACAAGAAATGCAAGGGAGTTAGAAGAAAAAAATCTTACTACTTCAGCCGGTACTTAAACCCTGCTTTCTGGGCAGTTATGCTAACCACAAAACCACTCGAGTCCCGGCTGAGTTAGTAATATTTTTTTTATTGTAACTCCCTTGCATTTATTGTATAAAATTCAACGTGGGGTTAAATACCACAACTAAAGTCATTACTTATTATTTTATATATCAGAGTAATCAAAATGGTCTTTTCTAAATGTTATAATTAATGTAGATTGGGACAATATAAATATATATTTTATTTAACTCCGAAGCTAAAGTTTTAAATAACAAAATATTTCTTACAAGAAAAAAAATGGTATACATTAACCCCTACATGGAGGATCAATGCGAGATCATAAAAATATTTGTTATTTATTTATTTACTTTTTATTAATTTTAGCCTCCCATTCAACCCCTCAGGGTCATGGAGGGAGGGATGGCTATCTGTAGATTTTCATCCTCATAAACATCCATGGCTCAGTCATTTATTTATTATTTATCGTTAAATAAAATCTTGCCAAGGGCGGGATTTTAACCCGCATCGCCGGGATTGCGATCTCATTAGCCACCCTAGCGCCCCCAATAATTATTGTTATATTTATGGATTATAAATAAATAAATATGACATGGTTTTAGGCCCATTTGGCTTGACGTTTCGATTAAAGTATTTCTTTTGTTCGACGTCCCTCAGATTAGTGTTTTTTGCTCGTTGGCATTTGTTATAAAGGGAGCTCTGAGACTGTGATAATCAGACTTTCACTTTTATGGGTGGTTCATCTAAAGTAATTCCCTCTCGTTCATTCAACGCCTGAGTACCATCTGAGAGAACGCTTGCACCAGTCATTGTTAGAATTGTTTTGTAGATATTTGTAGAATTTTTAATACGTCTTAAACTATTATAATTTATATCCTTGGCAGTATTCTTATAGGAATACAATTTGTTCCTCGTTTCTCATATATGGCGTGGAAATTCTTCAGTGATTAAAAAGTTCCTTTGGGATTTATAGCAGACCTCGAATTAAAAAAAAAAACAACAACCTAACAGCAACGAGCATTTGCGCACGTTTTTGACCTATTGTTTTCACATAATCGATAGGTGTTAAACCGAAATGAGATTTAATTATATCTTAGAGTAGCGGTGTAGCCAGTGATCAGTACACACCTGTATATAGCGCTCCGTCTTTCCAACTATAATATACGAGTTGTAGCGGTGTAACCAGTGATCAGTACACACCTGTATATAGCGCTCCGTCTTTCCAACTATAATATACGAGTTGTGGGAAGAACTGAGATCTCAAACTCTACATACATTTGTAGTGAAGTGTCAGTGACATGTGAGTGCAGTTTCAGCTCGAATCGTAGCGAGGATCACATCTAAACNCCACAATCCTCCCCGGCGACTAAAACGGAGATGGCCTCGCGACCTCCTGGGCCTTAATGCCTAAACTTATTGGGAGTGGGGTCGATGGGCCCCTTCTCCCTGCACAGTGATGACCATTTATTTTTATTTAATTATATCTTTATTTGAGAGTGGTGTCATTGGTCACCTTCTATTCTCATGTGATTGACATTGAATGTATTTTTTTTTTAAATTCATTGTGGTGATCAAATTACAAAATGTTTAAATTCAAACAGAATGTAATAAATAAATAAAAGTTTAATAAATAAGTAATTATATCTTTCGATATTGATGTAACATTTTTCTCAAGTCCACATTTTTTCCTCGTGAGGTTGAATATACCAGAATTATTCCTTCTGTTGTTATTATACTGTTTAAATATTTTTAAAAAAATTAAAAACATAATTTTTTTAAAATCAACAGCTAACTGTCAAATAGATGAATATTTTAAATTGATGTATAAAAAAAAAGCTCGGTGAAGAATTAAAAAAAAAAAAAAAATCATGTGAATAGAAGAGCAAGGATAAACCATGGCTGAAAAAAGAGTGTCCTGGCAGCCTAGCGGATGTTCGACCTTGAGGAAGAGCGAGTGGAGAGACGGCGTCCGCTAGTTGGGATTGGCTTCCAGCATTAAGCATTTAGCTAGCAGGAGTCGGCTGGCCGCGAATCGAACATAGCCCCTAGCATTTACTAATTCAGCACGTCATCTAAGACGTGTGACCACAAGTTCAGTCTCCACTTGGCCATTCCCAGCAGAACCGACTCCTCTCAAAAACGGATCGATACATAAACGAACGATTCGCTCAGAATAGCAAATTTCTTCCTCTACTCACAGCAAATATTTATCAAAAAACAGAAAAAAGGATAGACACTGTCATTAACGAGAAAATGAGCTACGGCATATCCAAGGAGTTGAATTTTGTTTTTTTTTTTTTGCTTTCATGATACTGGTACATAGGAATAGTAATATAGTAGCGACACAAATAATGTTTAGAGAAGGATTTCAAACAGGAAGTGAATATCACAGGTCCGACCATTTTCTTAAAACACTTTTGCAAATACATAATATCCCCAATTTTAGAATTTTTTTAAAACGTTTTATATGTATTTTTAAATTTANGAGCTGTCTCTGGCCAGGAAGAGAGCCCAAGTCTCCCCAGGTAATGACACAGTCTAAAACGTGACCCCCCCCCCCTTCTTCCCAGGATCCTCACAGCACTTCTCATTTGTCTATCTCCTAGGGCCCTCTGTCTTCCGATAAACCAATCTTGGGAGGGGGACTTTTTGTACCAATGCTCCCTAAGATTTTTTTCTTTTACAAGATATTACATTTTTAAATATAAAAAAAAAATCGAATATTATTATATGCTATCTGCAGACAATTTTCCTCTTCTATTATTTCAGGGCGACGTCCTGGGAAAATTATAATTTTGTAGGGATATGCTTTTGTTGAGATTTGTAGTCTGTGAGTAGAATAAGATAAAACAAGTTTATATTATTTTCATGCTACACCAGTTCTATATCACTATTTTCAAAACCTTTTTGTTTATTAGAATATTAGAATTGATGTTATTTTAAAATTCTTTAGAGTTCAATAATTTTCAGTATAATAAATGAATAAGACTATATCATATAAACTTAAGGTTATATTGTTCTATAACTATTACAATTACAAAAAAGTAAACTTTAATACACATAAAAATTATAAGTTTCAAGTGATCATATAAAATTCACTGGAAAAATTTGAATTAATATTCCTAATTTTTAGTGCAAGGGAACAGAATAAAAAATCTAACTGCCCCAGCCAGGACACGAACCTGGATCTCCTGCTATCCAGGCCGGTGCATTTACCAATTATGCTACCGGGACCAGTCTGATAAGTTATTAAATTTCCCGCATTAGTGTCGAAAGTTCAACCTCCGAGACTGACGTCTAATGCTCGGAGAAGCTGACATTGTCAAGATGTTCAAATGACTCTCGTTATTTAATTTTAAATTTTTAATTTTATAAATATTATTTTTTGTGGTATTTAATCCAACGTAAATTCTAACAATTTTTAGTGCATAGGAACATAACTGTCCTGGCTGGGACAGTTAGATTTTTTATTCTGTTTCCTTGCACTAAAAATTGTTTCTATATGATAATGATAACCGACATAAATGATAATAAAGTGACCACGCAATATATTATTTTCAGAATTTTAATGATAACTGCTGTATATTTTAATTGAATTTAATGAAATTCGGCTTAAAATATCCAATCTTAGGGGTTTATCTAGATCCTACTGTATTAAACTGTATGGATCATAGTCGTGTGTGTGCAGAATATTTTGACACATTGTCACTTTCACTTTTAAAGTAACCGAATAAATGATGAAATATTTCAATAGTCGAACAAAATTGGTTTGATTAAAAACGGTTCATTAGAGTGTAATTTGCTAAACGGCTCAACAGATAGTACACAAAAAATGATGTCTCAAGCTGTAATTATTCTTTTGGTCTTTTGCAGTTTTTTTGCTAATTTTAATTTTGTATGTCAATTTATCAAACGTTAAATTGCTGAAAGGATTTTAATTGAAATTTCAGTTGTATCCATTTTTTTGATCTAATTCATAAGCATTAATACATAATAATGATTTCAATACATAATGACTACTAACACAACTAATATGCCAACGTAATTTGGCTAGGCTTTGTACACATAGGAAAGGAAATTCGAAAAGATTACGCTAGTCAGGTGTGTATTGTGTTTTTGACTTTGAATGAAATATATTTAATTACAAGATAAAGTTGTAGTTGTAATGTTAAAATAAATTCGCAGTAATCCGTAGGGAATTCTTCTTGAATGGCTACGCATGTGATCAATTGAAGCAGTTTCTCGATGGAGTTTTTCAATGAGCCCGTAAACATATGGGGTAGTCCTGGCGAGCTGTACGAATGGCGAGAGGAAGAGGGTGCTGACAAAGCACTCTATTCAGATTGAGTTGGGAGATTCCATGTTAGTAAGAGATTGCCGACAGGGCCGGCCCATTCATGGGGGTGGAATACCATGAAGCATTGGCGTAATGCTCACCAGCTGATTGCCCATGTACGCCAGGTACACTGCGCCCGATATATAGTACGCCTACAGTCATTTAGACTTACATCGTATGCTACAACAGCCGCTTCCGTCTTAAAATGTACAGTTTTCCCGGGTCGATTTATTTTCAAAGTAGTTTTTCCCGAGAGAAAAGCACAATAATTAATGTTCTCTTTTAAATGATTGAAATCATTTCAATACAGTTTGCATTCATTATTTTTAAAGAAAAAACAATTAGGCCGAGGCAAGACTCGAACCCTTGTCTTCGGATCACTAGACGAACGTGCGGACCTCTGCAGAAGTGAGGGCCCTAATTCTGCCGTGTCAGGAGAGCCCTAGGGACAAGTATCTTATAGGGCGGGTTTAGGGCCAATCCAGGAGGTCCGCTCAGAGTGGCTTGTGGTCAGAAAAAAGTGGGTTCGAGTTCCAACTTCGGCTGAGTTTCATCCATTTATTTCACAGTTGTTAGCATTACTCGCACGTCACTTATTATCCCAATTTTAAAATTTACTATATGCCTTTCCTCTCTCTCCCCCCCCTCTCTCTCTATTATATATATATATCCGTATCGATGAATCGATATGAAGGACACACAGCCGACAGCAACCCCCTGGTCCTATGAAAGAACCAGAAATCCTTCTTCACTTCTTTGCTGTATATCCAATTCTCTCCGAAATCAGAAAAAGGAGCCTTTTAAATCGGAAATCATTTGTACAAATATATAAAAATTGCACTGAACAATATTTTTGAATACTTGAGATTTGTTATTTTATTCATTTTTTCATATTTATTTTATTTTTTTGTTTATTAGTTTATAGCTATAAGAGAGTTTATATTTAAACTTATTGCACAAATATTTATTATAACTTATTTACTGAAGTTTTTTGACGGTTTAAGATATTAATGAAAAGAAAGGTATATTTTCTAGTTTGTGTTTTATTGTTATACTCAACTGATGGAATTTGTTTGTAAGCTTAAAATTTTGTAAATAGTATTAAGAGTGTTCAGATAATACCTATCGAGTTTATTTACTACTAATATTACATATATATANTGGAGAGAATGGGGTATGCCCATGTGGCACGCTTGGAAAACAGCAGACTTCAGAAAATTTCTAGGGGTAATAAACCCTCGGTAAGAATATGAGAGGGGAGAATATAAAGGATTGAATGGAGAAGAATCTTATTCTTCTTCTTCAAATATTACACACACACACACATATATATATATATATATATATATATATATGTGTGTGTGTGTGTAATATTTGAAGAAGAAGAATAAGATTCTTCTCCATTCAATCCTTTATATTCTCCCCTCTCATATTCTTACCGAGGGTTTATTACCCCTAGAAATTTTCTGAAGTCTGCTGTTTTCCAAGCGTGCCACATGGGCATACCCCATTCTCTCCACGCTGCCTTGCCCATCTAACCACCTCCCTTCTGTTGCATATTTCTCGTATCTCTCTATTCTTCTTTTCTGCCCATCGGTGTGGTGTAACCGTTCGCCATACCCAGTATCTTCTTGTCTCGGGTGTATTACCCCTAGGTACTTCAGGAGTCTACCGCTTCGTCAAATGGGCATTCCGTTCTCTCCGTCGCCGCCTAGTCGTCCTCTTTATTGCATATTTCTCGAACTTTTGATTCTTTTTCTACTCGCCACTCTGCAGATAGCCACCACTCCTGGTGTTGGGATTTAGCTGATGCCTAAAATTTAATTCGAATTTTAGTGTATGTATTTAACAAGAAAAATACATTGTGCTACTGAGTTAGCTACTGAGAAACATTGAATACTTAAGTGTGGGTTGGAACAGCTCTTCTTCTCAGTCAGGTGATTGGGGGTGAATAAGGGGCTGGGATTGTGCGGGGCTCGTTAAGAAATCTGGGGAAGCTAACTCCTTCACAACTAGCAATAAGCCTGAACGAGTGAGGCTCTTCCTAGTGAATTCTTATGTAATCTAGTTCTCATTTCATGAGAAGGCGAGTCACATGAATGAATGTAAATACAAATTTTAAATCATTTTTACAGTTCATAATATTATAGCTACTAATATGTGTATGAACATGTGTTTGTGTGCGCGTGTGAGTCAGTAAGCGCTATTGAAGTAACATTTTAACACATTTGATATGTTGTTGATCAAAATCAGATCAATAGAATTAGCAAAAAAGTCATTAGCGAGTAAAGAATTCTTATGGTTCAACGAAATTGACTTGAGCATGATGAAACTCAAAAAGGATTTAACAATTTTTAGTGCAAGAGAGCAGAATAAAAAATGTAACTGTCCCAGCCAGGACTCGAAACTGGAATCTCCTGCTATCCGGGCTGGTGCATTTTCCATTTACGCTACCGAGACAAGTCTGATAAGTTATTAAATTCCCCGCACTAGTATCGAGAGTCTAACCTCTGAGGCCGACGAATATATCGCCTTATGCTCGATGGAGCTGACATTGTCAAGCTGTTTAAATGACTCTCGTTATGTACTTTTAAATTTTAATATTTTAAAAATATTATTTTTTAGT
>KZ806969.1:138810-151415 GCA_000696205.2 Oncopeltus fasciatus | reverse complement strand
TATATATATAATAAACTAAATACGTTACATATACATAATATAATACGTACAAATTAACGATATTATAAATTACAAAATTAATTTTGAAACCGTTTCACGACGTAAAAAATATAATTGCAAGAAATAAGAACGTTTGTCCAGCACTGAGTTAGAGCCATCGGATTTGGATTTGTGGCCACTTGGAAATGACGGCTGTATCAAAACAGTTTTATTTTATTTTTTATTGTATTTTATTTTTTTTAAATATGCTGACATCCGTTTTTATGCCAGAAGAATAAAATATAAACTACCGAAGGAATTTAAAAAATATCTTCGTCAGTAAGAGCTAAGTGGACGATCACACAGATGTTTGAGTTCTCATACCCATGTTTTACACTAATGTGAGGTTTCTGATACCACGAGATTTGGGCTTACGTAAAGCTGGTTAGCTTTCAGAAAATGAGGATTCTGGTACCCCCTTGGCCTTAGCTTTTCATTTTTAAATTCAGCTAAAATTACTAGTCTCACTGCAGAATTTAGTCCGCTTTAAGTGTCTGTCTACCAATGAGTACCGGCAAATACAATTTTAATTTTTTTTTTTAAATTTTGTTAATCAGTTTCTGTTAATAAACAATTTGAAATTATATCCGTAGTGTACTGTATGAAAAGAATGGTCTGAGCACACGGCCCAGTGGGACAACCGTTTATACAGGGAGGTGTCAGATCTCTACCAGACCCTAAAGAAACGGTAGGGAAGGTAAGATTTAAGGATTTAAGGATATGGTGTCAGGGAATATGCGTTTGAACTTACACAACAAACCATTATACCATACTCCATCAAAAGCATGAGCTTCGTCTAAAAATGAACCAGGACAGTATTCTTTATTCTCAAGAGAAGAGGAAATGAAATCAACAACACAAAACACTTATTGGACAGTAGAATGCTGAGATCGGATGCCAAATTGATGATTTGGGAGGATTTTTAAGGAATTTATGATAGCCATAATTCTTTATAAAAACCTTGGATACTAAGGGAAGGAGGCTGATTGGGTGCTAGGGAGATTCAGTATGAACGGGATTGTCGGGTTTGGGAAACAGGATAATTTCAGAACATTTCCAGACGAGTAGTTCCATAGTACTAAATATTGCAGGCAAGTAGAAACATAGATTGCAATTGGCATGTATCAAGATGGTTGAACAAGATTAATATCAAACACATGAAACGTTAACCATTATAGTAGTTTATCTGAAAAAAAAAATTTCAACATTTAATAAATCATATAAGTCAATAAGTAAGTAAGCCAGAAGCTTCCAAAATATTCAAGCTTTGATAATATTATTTTATTATCGAAAAGCATAATTATGATAGATTATTATGTATTCAAATAATAACCTATTATAGAACAATTTCTAATTATTATTATTATTATTATTATTTGAATTTCGAATTTACTTGAAACGTAAAAACCCAAATACTTTGTAGATTAACGAAATTAAATTTCAGGTCACTTAAAAACATTTAAGGAAATAATTTAGAAAAACTTTAACAAATGTTGATCTCTAGTACAAAATGCAATACTTACAGTTTAACCTAAGCCAATATGACGCAGCATATATGTCATATAATTCCGATGTCAACTCCCAGAACATAATCAACTAACGTTTCCATTAGTAATTAAAACGGATTATTATGTAAATCAAATAATTGTATAATCTTGTAACTGTACAACCTTGTAATTGTTTGACCTGTCAAAGCTTAAAGTTCAGATTGGATTCATGTATTCATTAACATATTCGACACTCTCATTAAGTAGCAAATGTCTCAATATAATATGACTTATACACTTTTTCTTCTCTATTTCTCATTTTAACACAATGAAATCAATGTAGGAAGTGATTCAAATAGAAAGAATTTAATTTACCATAAAAAATTTTAAAATGAAATGTTTCGTTAATTTATAACTTAGCATGTACCGAAAAGTCTAGAAATGCATATTCAGTAAAGGAAAAAAAAAAAAAAAAAAAAAACACGTCACTACAAAATTTGTAGTATTGGATTTATTTTTTATTATTTAGTTCTTAAATTTTTCACTTAACCCAAGATAAAAGTTTGTATCAAAAAAAAAAAAAAAAAAGTAATGAAATTTTGAATTAGGGATTAGTTTGCATAAGTAATACATTTAGAAATCAACACCCCTAGGAGAAGCTTTCACAATTGTGCACTAAAAAGCCGACCCTGTACACAAAAAGCAAAAAATCCTATTCAATTATAGGACTTTTTTTTTACAAAAACTAAACTCGGTAGTGAGTTGAAAATAGAAATCTGCAAATATTCAGAGCTAGTTTAGTAAACCGGCATTTCAATTTCTAGTTATCTTACTAATTCTATAATTCAATAAATCACATAAATAATAAAATTTTATATTAGGAGGGTTTATAAAAATACATATTTTGGATTAGTTATATTTAATTCATTAAAAAAATATACCTCCTTAAGCAAACTAAAATAATTCATTTTTTTATTATTAGATGATTTTAGTTGGGGTTCGGTCAAGGTAGTGTAAGAACACCCCAAGTTATGTTGTATGTTCAAAAGGAGAGTTGTTTTTTTTACCGTAGATATTATTATTAGATGATTTTAGTTGGGGTTCGGTCAAGGTAGTGTAAGAACACCCAAGTTATGTTGTATGTTCAAAAGGAGAGTTTTTTTGACCGTAGATATTATTATTAGATGATTTTAGTTGGGGTTCGGTCAAGGTAGGACTACCTTGACTACCTAAAAAAAAACTCTCCTTTTAATTCTTTTTTTTTTTTTTGGTTTTTTTCTCTCTAAAATTCTTAATTATTGAATTTAAAAAACAAAAAAAGCACTTTATTTTACTCCTAAAAATTGATTTATGAATTTACATATACACCAATGAGTATAATATTTGAAGTTAAAAATTCCAGATTGGCAAAGGAAAACGCCTCCCCGAAATACACTGATACAACACAGTTTACTTCATGTATTCGCTTTAAAAATAAACTTAGACTGTCAATTCAGGAATATGGAAGCAATAACTAATGTACAAATACTATATCAATCAATAAGAGAATTTGTTGACCGTAGATATTATTCTAAGATGGTTTTAGTTGGGGTTCGGAGAGTCGGATAGGTCCACTAGTTTCAATCCAGTATTTGGGGGGTTTCTATTTTTAAATTGTTTCTCGTTGAAATCGGATGAGGAAGACCAAATTAAATATTTCATCAAATATCTATTCATAAATATTACAATGTAATATTTATAAATGAAAATAAAAATTATATAACGAGAGTCCATAAATAGCTTAACAATATCAGCTCCTTCGAGTTTAAGACGATGTATTCGTAGCTCGTCCCGGTGGTGTAATGGAAGCATTCCGGCCCGGAAAGCAGGAGATCCGGTTACGGGTTCGAGTCCCGGAGGAGGTAGTATGATTTTTTAAATTCTATTCCCTCGCATTAATTGTTTATATAATCATAATATTTGCGTTATTATAAGCAAAGTGGTATGTACAAAAATAGTTCTATCAATAAATTAAGGATGGCTAAGAACTGTATATGTTTGAATAATATTTAATACTTATCAATAAACCCTTTAGAGCATTATCTAAGCTTGTTAAATTCCATTCAACATTTTAAAATAAGCCTACGTCTAGTTATTAGTTGTATAACATGACTTGGGAGAAACCTAGGAAATTCTCGTAATTACAAGTCATTACTAGGACAAAAAATTCATAGGCACTAAAGTAACTCGTGAAATTATTTAGTAAGAAAAGAATGAGTCCTTAACCATCAGACAATGATAGTAATATCCAAATAATAAATGTGCCAACCATTTAATAAACGGTTTGAAAAGGTAATGGACTTATAAGCCCCAGGTTCAGTGCTCACAACGAACAGTAAGTTTTTATTTTTTCCTGTGCTTCTATTTGTAATGACCAAGAAGATTCCTGGTGTGCTCCTAGGGAACACGCAGACTCAATTAGGTACCGTCCTCCATAGATCAATCAGGTGGCGAGAACGGTGTGCTGACCACACGCCTTCTCTACTGTGCCGTGGGTCGAGAATAAATACGACCCTAAGTTGTGATTCGCTCCTGAGTACATGTCCTGTTGCTGGACTGGTTATGAGAAAGTTTTGCTACTGAACAAAGTCATACCTTACAATAGAGTAGATGAAGTGAGACCATTACTTCACTTGATCTAGTTAGTCTATTATAAGGTACTCACATTGCTCCTTCACCAATAGAGGGGAGGGACTCAGATACACCCCCCTCCACAACCCCCTGGTTATTCTCCAGCGAAGATATTCTGGGACATCCTCGAGGTCTTTTTCCAGCGGAACGCCACTCTCCTTCATTCCTTCTCTCGTCCACATGCGGCGGACGTGGACAGATAACTGTAACTGACCACAGATCTGACACGTAACTGTATGGTGAAACAACAAACTGTTATTTTTTATTTTATTTTAATTATTTATACGTTTTTTTGTTTGTTTTTTTTGCAAAAAGAAAAAACCTTGTTTTATATAACTCTTTTCATTAAAGGCGAAATGTAATAAAAAAAAAATAATATGGGAAACTGTTATATATAATTTCGCCTTTAATCAAGAAATGTAATAAGTTTTTTTTTTAGCAGTTTTTAATAAGGTATGATAAGGTTAGTACCATTTAGTGTGATTGAATCACTAATGTCTTACAAAACGCTATCGTCGACGAAGGAAATAAAAGTCCCTCGCGAAGGGCGGTAAAGTGTATTTTTAGTGAAGTTAAGGCCCTAATAATAGGTAAGAAAATAGGGAGGAAAAACTTGCCGAGGAGAGAAAGATAAGAAAGGGGAGCGAGTGGTGTTGCAGGGCTTAGGTGTGGCTAATGGGGGTACATCGCGTGCTGACTATCACGATAGCTTTACGCTTTTTCTTGTAAGCCTGGTTCCTTTCATCTGAGTGGTTCTCCGGAGCCATCTGGCAGGGACAGCTAGAGGATCTACCAGAGGACTCTACAACTAGCGGCTAGCAAGAGCCTCTATTGGATAGACCTGTATCCAGGAAGTACCAACATCTGAGTGGTTCTCCGGAGCCATCTGGCAGGGACAGCAATCCTACTACCAGAGGACTCTGCAACTATCGCCTAGCAAGATTATCCACGAAGT
Source organism: Oncopeltus fasciatus (assembly GCA_000696205.2). Classification (NCBI taxonomy): domain Eukaryota; kingdom Metazoa; phylum Arthropoda; class Insecta; order Hemiptera; family Lygaeidae; genus Oncopeltus; species Oncopeltus fasciatus. The sequence continues at coordinate 146,264 of KZ806969.1, read as the reverse complement.
ACGCACGAACATCTGATTTGATTCCTCTGAGATACTGAAATTGTGGAATATTTGGAATCCCTTTTAGTAATATTATACTGAACACTTAACGAAAAAACGAAATATAATTTTCAGGCGTAAATTCGCTTTATCGGCATTGTTTCCTATCAGTCAAACACTTCTCCTTAATTAGTAAGCAGGAAGTGGTCTTAGCCGATAGTTAGGAATTTACAAATGGAGAGTTTTTTGACCGTAGATATTATTATTCGATGATTTTAGTTGGGGTTCGGTTAAGGTAGATACAAAAAAAAAACAAATACAAATTTAAAAAAAATGTGAACTTAGGGACTGGACGTCCTCTCTCGTTTTCATAATAGGAAGCCCTGAAGGTGGCTTACAATGTAAGCCGAAACGTTGGTAGATAATCTTTAAAAGAAAATACATTTTTATTAAATTTGTATTTGGGGGGGGGGGGATCTACCTTGACCGAATCCCGACTAAAATCATCTAAGAAGGTTTAGAATTTTTACAATCCGTAAAAGCATTATTGGGCACTATTTATCTTTGTAGTCAGAGTAAGCAATGTATGAGGAGTCAATTCGAGTGTGTGGCACTTCTCGTCAACTCAAATGTGAGGCTCTCAAAGCAATTACCGTCACGGAAGGGACACTCACAGGTCACTGTTCAATCCAAGGTTAGGGGCTCAGTTCATAAAATGGCATTTATAGTAGGGATCATTCTTTTTTGAAAAACATGGATGGTAAGGAATGGATTGAGCGGTAGGACAATTCATTATAAACAATTTTTTCTTATTGGACAGTTAATTATATTCAATTTTAATTATCTATAAACCCAGCTGTTTGTTGATTTCGTTAAATTTGTCTAGTTTCAAATATATTATCAGACTCTTTATGCTTTTAAATGTATCGACATTAATCCAAGAGATTTGTAGTGTTTTGAAAATTATTAGAACCTTCAGCTAGACCTTTTAACACTGCACAAGGAGTTAATTGGCTAAAAAAAATCTACATAAAAAAAAAAACGAATTATAAAATTTTTGTTCACGTAGGCGTCTCTAAAAATATTCTTGGATTCTTGTATATAGCGAATTCTCGTATTAGTGTATTTTGTTGAGCTTTCGCACTTACTGTGATGACTAAGAAGGCTGAATGGAGGTCAATATCCAATCAGCCGAGAACGAATCATTATTTGATCTACGAATATAAAATAATTTCCACCTAAATAATTTAATGCTCTTTTTGAAATATATTATATGAACAATAGTTTTCAGGATTAATTATAAATCATATAAAACTCTGAAGTAAATCCATTCCAACTAAATTTTTTAAAGTAGGGAATTAATAAAAAAAAAAAAAAAAAATGAACATGTTATGCAGAATTATTTATTTTGCTTTGAAGAACAAAAAGTTCCATAAATATATTTTGAGACAAATTCTAGGTGTCCCGCGAAGTAAAAAAAAAAAAAAAAAAAAAAAAAAAAAAAAAAAAAAAAAAAAAAAAAAANATATATATATATATTTGTTAAAGATAATTTGCATTCAAGAGTCAAAATATTTAAAGGGCAATAACTAATTCCCCTCCTCCAAGAACAAGGTACTAAAAAAAAACCACAATTTTTATTGTTTATTTTTATAAACAAAACTATTTGAAAAAGTAATTAATTAATTAGAACTCAATAGAATCATTTTAAAACTTTAACTTCCTACAACTTCTAATTAATTTACCCCAAAAACTTGTTTATGTGTAAGTAGACAATTTACTCTCTTCAGAAGTGGTTGTTTTTCTCTGTTTATTTAGTTATAATTATTTTTAAATTAATGACACGATGCTTCTTAATTAAAACAATTATATTATATGTATTTATGTGTGTATCATTTTTTTCCTTTTTTTTGGCCTACATGCAATTTTAAATCGAACAGACGAAGCGCCCCAATACTTCCATAATCAATTATAGATAAGGCTAGAACTGTCAAATCATAATCGCGTTCAACTGTAAGTTTGACAAGCCAATAAAAATACAAGACACCAGCTCCCAAGATTTAGCATCGTCTTTCATACTTAGAAAGTACCTGAATTCTAGAAAGCGTTATGTGTCATTAGCTTTTACTGCGGGAAGATAAGAAAATTTATAGGCATTTATAAGGGAAACAGTCACCTTGATGCCAGCTTATCTGTGTGATAACATGGAAAATAGTTTTATGTACATTTAACATTTCACACAAATACGAAAGGGAAAATTCGGTAAGACAGCAGTTGCGTGAACGAAGCGAATTCCTCATTTTGTAATTAGTCAATGAATATGAAACACTGAATGTTTCGATTTACTAACAATGCAAAAGGACAAGTACAGTTCCGCTGCGTAAGAGCTGCGCAAACAAAGCGAATTTCTCATTTTGTAATTAGTCAATGAATATTTGAATGAATGAATATCAAACACTGAATGTTTCGATTTACTAACAATGCAAAAGGACAAATACAGTTCCGCTACGTAAGTGCAGCGCAAACTAAGAAGACTTGACATATTGCGACTGATATGATTGAGAACAAACAACTCAAATGGCCTACAAATCAATGTGCGGGGGGGGGGGCGCTCAACAGACCTAGTTCATTTTTAAATACCACCCTTATTGTGCGTGAATGAGAAACCCAGTCATGAAAATGGGACCCATAGGGAGAGGACGTCTCTCTCGTCTTCATGATTGCCCTGAAGATGGCATACAATGTAAGCCGAAATGTCGGCAGATAATCTTTTTAAAAAATACACTTTTTTTTATAATGGTATTTTTTTAATTATCTACATTGACCGAACCACAACAGAAAAAAAATGTAATAATAATATCTACGGTCAAAAACTCTCCATTTGAACATATAAAAAACAATTTCGTTTTACAATTTTCATATAAAGGCCAAATATAGTATTTAGTTACATTATATAAATATTATAGAGAGGAGAACCAACTCTTTAATTTAAATATTTTCATTAATATGCTTATTTTCTTCTTGCTGTTATAAAATTACATTCTACATCTATTATGAAATATTCATTATTTCGTAACGCTAATAATAAGGATTGCATTACAATTTGCAATTTTTGTCTCTCAGTAAACTCCCTCTATTGTTCTAATGAGTTTGGCCATAAACAAACTCAGCTTTTCATTACTTGTTTAAGAGCAATGTTAATTTGAACTTTTCGTACGAATTCGCTGAATTAAGTTCACTAAAACTAAAAATTTGGTCTGTAAAGAGTAACAAGACACACGTAAAGACAAAAATTTGAATAATTTTTTTTTTTTTTCATCTAGCAGGAGAAAAATTAGATGGGTAGAACTGCCTCAATGCAAAAATTCTCGACTAATAACAGTAGATTTGACAATATATTTTTTAACAGCGCCTAGAACAAGTACTACTCGATCGGCTCAGCCAGTTCCAGGGGTGGTTCATGCTGAGGGGTGAGAAGGGAAGGGTGCAGGACAACTGGAGTCCACACAGCTGTGGAGGATTATGAGAAAGGGTACACACCCCTTGGAATGGGCCGACACCGGAGGACGATGGGTGTACGTGATCCTGCGAGAGGTCATCAGTATTTCAGGCCCGTTCCCGAGCGCTTATTCCCGACAGGTCGTCGCATCTGTCTCTGATACCCATCAGATGCAGGGGTATCTGCACTGCGACCACTCCAGGATAACCACCAAGGGCTTTAACAAAATGGGGCTAATCAGTTAACTGTTTAGTGTAAACGTTAAGTTTGGACGTCAAAGATTTAAATTGTTTGGAAAAGCATGGTTGGCAGAAAAGTTTTATATTCTAGTTGACTGATTTTGATTATTTATGAATTCGCTTAATAAACAATTCAAGGAGAATCATTTAACTTTCATCACGAAATTAAAAATGAATTTAACAATATTCTTTTATTTATGTTTAAAGTATATTCATAGCTGCACTAAAATATTAGCTGTAGTATTATTGCAAAGCAGCAAGTTTTATTTGTGCATGAAAAAATATATAACACGCCATAATTTTTTAATTTACAAATATATTGGAATTCATCATCAACTTCTAATTGCCCAATTTCACTTGCGGCTATGTCATACAAATTTATTTATTTATAAAGCTAATATATATAATTATTATCTCAATGAAAAAAAAAAAAAGAATGGTATAAGGCAAAACGATATAGTTGTTTTACCTTAGATCGGTTGCCGTGCAGAGACACCACATAGGCCACCCGTGGTGGCGGGGTGTCGTGCTGGTCAATCTAGCCTATGGCGCTAGGCTGTAAGGCCTCATAAAAGGCTGGTCAACGTTTTCCCAAAGTAAATAAATACCAAAGACTTTTTATGTACTGTACAGGACGCAGTAGAGAAAATAGTAGTAAGAAAGTTACGGGGAATGGTATTTTTTGTACATTTATTTGGTTTGTAGACCTAATCCGCACGGTCGCAGACCTCTTAGCGGGCTAATGCAAGTGAGTCACTGGCTTTCTGTTGTCTGCAAACAGTTTACATAACCCTTGAAGGTTTTATATAAAAGAGAATATAAAACCACCAGTTTGTCGCAATGGAAAATTGACGAATGTGCTTTAGTGCCGGTGGAATGTTTCGGAGATCCCGATGACGGAGACTGGCATTCCTCGGAAGCGGCTAGCTCATAAGGGCGGTTGGGGGAGAAGAGTGTGTCAGTGTTTACCGGAGCCAAGTAGGGACGAACTAATCAAGAGGGAAGTTGTCGGAGAGAGCTGCTAAAGATTCGAGGGACGCGTCGAGGAGAGTTTGCCCAGCCAAGGGCAGTCTGATTGGGCCCCTCTGGATACAGTCAGCGCTCCCTGCTCAAACAACCAGCCGATCGACTTAGCCGACACCTGACAACCTGTCCCTTACCCAACCCGAACCCAATTTCAGGTCTAATTTTCATATCCGCATCAATAACTAATTAGCTAAAATTTATAAATATTAATTTACTTGTTGTTTATTATCCCCCGTAAATTTAAAATAAATTAATGAATTGTCCCGGTGGTGTAATGGAAACATACCGGCCCGTCAAACAGGAGATCCAGGTTCGAGTCCTGGCTGGGACAGATAGTTTTTTTATATTCTATTCCCTCTCATTAATTGTCTAATTAGCTAAAGTAAGATTGCCGAGTAAATAACAGCGCCCTAAGTATATCATCATATACCGAAAGTATTTCTTTATTTCCTTTTGATCTCAATAGAATATGAAATATTGGGATTAAATTGTTCCATCTTGTGAAGATGTCAGCTGTGGTTATCTTTTATAAAAGCACAATTATCCAGTTTCTCCCACAACACATCATCAATATCCGACCACACTGTGCTATCTTATCATTAGAGGAAAGATGGCATCTTCTAGAAGTTGAAACACAGATGGGATGCTTCATTGTCTCAAGGGAGTAATTGCTCAATTATTATCGTAACCTATCACTATCTATATTCATTTCTTTTCCGAAAATACACGAGAAGCTAGGAAATATGTTAGATTAAAATTTTTTTAAATCTATGATTAGGATTAGTTTTGAAAACAAATATTGAATCCTTGATCGTATAACAAAAATAAATATTAGCTAATAAGTCCTGGAACTTTTNTTATTTTAATTTCATACTACCTTTAAAAATATATACGTAGTACATTATTTTTATTAATATAAGTTAATACATTAAGTCAGCCTTATCATAAAAATTATTAAAAATTAATTGTATATTCGTTTAAATTAGTATATAATTCTACAAATAATAAAAATAAACGTGATCGAGCTAGTACAAAAGCGTTTGAGAGAGAAAAAAATGAAATATTGGCCATGTCTTCATCATTATGAGTAAATTACTATATGCAATTTCCTAAAATTTTGGGTTCTTTCATGCAATTTAAAAATTAAAATATGCATTTAAAAATAACTTTTAAAATATACAAAATATAATAAATTTAAGCTTATAATTAGAAGGGTTTATTGGTATCCTAATTTTATAATACTGAGACCAGATTCTACATTAGATCGTCATTCCACAAACATTGGAAGATTTTGTAATAATAGCGATGATAAGGGAGAATGAGTGTAATAATTAAACTAAATTAAAAAAGTTCTAATGTGTTCATTCTGTTTATGTGTAAAATACATTAGTGCAATAACGCGTGAAATGTAATTTACTGACAACAACGAAATTCATTATGGAACTCGACACATGAATGACGTTGGTGATCCCCTTAAAAACTAATTCAATTTTATTTTGCATATTTTTTTTTTTGTTAATTTCATTGATAAAATACTTTTTAAAGTGATCACAAGAGAAATAATAAAGCCAAAAAGATAGGAGAAGAGGAAGAGTTTCATTTTAGCAAATTTATAGAGGGTATTGATTTATGGCATCGTAAAGTGACTATTGATTGATTCATTGTGATCATCAGACATTAAAAATCGAGGAAAATGCAGATCCCTTTCAGAAATTCTTCAGGGTGAAGAGGGTATTGCACCGTCGTGCTTGCGAAGAAGGTCCTGCAGACACGTTCTTGGCCTGTTTCCAGCTTCTGAGGCACACACAGCCTACCCCTACTTCGTTGCCATCTGTATGACGTTACCTGTAGCCTAACACGGAGGCCCTGCAGCTAGTCTCGCTATCAAGCTTTCCGAGGCTGACTCAGACTGCAGATCCCCTTCAGAAATTCTTCAGGGTGAAGAGGGTCTTGCACCGTCGTGCTTGCGAAGAAGGTCCTGCAGACACGTTCTTGGCCTGTTTCCAGCCTCTCAGGCACACACAGCCTACCCCTACTTCGTTGCCATCTGTATGACGTTACCTGTAGCCTAAGACGGAGGCCCTGCAGCCTAAGACGGAGGCCCTGCAGCTAGTCTCGCTATCAAGGTTTCCGAGGCTGACTCACACTTCACATTACCTTCGAATGCGCCACAACTTCTTCAGTCGTCCAGTCTGCGGCTTAGTGCCCGTTAACGTTACACTCCCCAATTCGAACAGTAATCTTGCTAATCATTCGACCACTTGTGTTTTATTCCGGTCCGAAGCTATTTCTTCCTACTGACCATGTGTCCCTGATAACTGATCTCTTTTTGCAAAATGAACAACTTGTTAAGAGTTAGAGTGTGTCAGAATGCACCTGGTTCTTGGGAACCACAACAAGCTTGAAGAGGTTTCCGGAAGAAGTGTGGCCAATGAAAGGAGTGATCTTCAGACCATACTTCAGGATAGCAGGAACTATCAACTTCAGATTGAATAATAGGCAAGATGGAAAAGGTCATTACCGTACGATTATAGAAGTATTTGAGGTTTGGTCAAAATCTTCATAATAAAAAGTTTTATCTTCAAAATATGCATTTATTTATTATTCGCTGACATATCGTAATTTTAAGCCATCTTTAAGATTGAAGAAAACAATTTTGTGATCAGAAGTAATAAATAAAATACATTTATATATATATACTGTTGTCTGCA
>KZ806969.1:116655-130082 GCA_000696205.2 Oncopeltus fasciatus | reverse complement strand
TAATAAAAAATTAATTGAATAAAAATATATAGAATTTGAACGTATGAAAATTACATTTCAGACCCATAAAGTACAATGAACTTTTTCTTAATTCAAATAATGATGACGATTTTATCACTATAAATTTTGGAATAACTGAAAACCTCTTTCATTTATATGATTTTATAAAATAAATTTATTATTTCAAGATTTCGAAATAAAATTTAGTTAGATAACGAATTTTTTTTTCTGTATTTTAAAAATAACTATACCCCTCCTCACTCTTACTTAAATATATTTTCTTATGTGTGTTTTTTATTAATTTTAACGTTATACATAAACGCCAGACAATATTTTACACCTATTGTGTTCTATAAAAAATTTTATAACTCTAATAACAACAAAGATATTATTTCCATAGAAAAACGGAAATCGTACCCAATTTTTAATAAATGATTTTTGTCTCCCCCTGAACACTCTTTTCCCTCATCTTACATCAACCAAAAATTAATTATTTCAGAGGTTTGCAATGAAACCTTAACACCGAATTTGGTTTCTATGTTTAAAAATAAAAGGTTTATTTTAAAAACATTATTATAATAAATTTTAATTTATACCTACTTTGTTTCATATATTTTTTTAAAAGAAAATAATAATAATAAATTAGATATTAAGACATTCAATTTTGGTTGTTTTTTTTAAAACCCTTTCCTCTGAACTTATTTAAGCCAATTCAGATAGAAAAATAAATGATGAATTTCATAGGAATTGTTACTTTAACAATTGCTGACAACAGAGCGCTGTCAGACAAAATTAATAAACATAAATTGTGGAACTGTCCGTATTTTAAGCATTTCTAATGTAGGATCGGTGAAGATGTGGTAAAAATTTGGTATTAAATGGAACACCTGTGATAAGCCCTGGGACTTGTTTTGAGTAGGGAGTATTTGTGTGAAGAATGAAAGGTAGCCATCATTGAACATAACCAATTATAACTTTTCAAATTGTACCAACTGCGATTGACCATATAACAATAATCTGAACACTGTTTACCATTTACTCAATCAAAAGTGACTGCCACTGTCAGACTTCATGGAGCTGGAAATCAGTCGTGAGAGCGAACTATACATATTCCTCAGACACTTATGACGTGAGGAAAAAGTATACTTTTACAGTTTTAAATGCAAAAATACATCTTGAGAAACCCATTCTAAATTGCTAATCATTACATCTCTCAGTTTAAAATAACACTGACTAAATGCCAAGAAAGTTTACCTTCGTATCTTTGTAAAGCAGAGCAATTTTTGGCGAAGTTGAGTTAGACATAAGGAAAATTGGATGTTTTAAAATTGCTTCGGAAAAAATGATAACAAGGTTAAAAAGGATATCACTGATAATTATTTTAAAATTTAGGACCTACAGTAAGAAACAAACGTAGTAAGGAATTATTGAAGTAAAGATATGAACACTGGTTTTGCATCGTCTACACTCCTTTTCGTCAAGATTAAAAAATAAAATATTCAATTATTTGTGTAACAATATATTTTGGATGGATTACTTGCGTATATAGGTTCAAATAGAAAGGTTTGACCGAGGAGATTATTAGCAGAGAATTTGTTTGGGCTCGGTCATATATGTGTCTTGGTGAAGTTGTGTACGGTCATTCTGACTAGTAGTGTCCACTGTAAATATTGGTGTTGGTGTGATGTTATGAGAGTTGGTGGAGTTTTGTGGTGGTGGTGTGCGTGAAGTGGAGAGCTGAGTGGCAATGGTGTGGGCCAACCGTAACCGATCAACAAAGTTCTGTGCTAATAATTGGACACGATCGAAATCTCTCCATTTGAACTCCATTGACAAGAAGGGATGTTCCTAAAATGCCCATCCCTTCACGCAGACCACTCACCAGCCTCCAGGACCCCTCTATTGCCACCCAGCTAACCACTTCACTTACACCACTACCACAAAACTGCACCGACTCTGATGACATCGCATCAAACACAGTGGATACACAGCCAGAATGACCATACACCACTCTACCAGGACACAATCATGACCAGGCACCAACAAATTCTTTACTAACTTACTAAGTAGAGTAAAAAAGGCGCTTCTGGGCCACAAAATGATGAAAATGGCGGACACCGTGTTTTCCCGCATAAAATTCTTATCTCTTATCTTTGGATCAAGATAGCAGCGCTCAGGGTTTCCCACCAAAACCTCATCGCTTATCTTTTGACCTTTGGCGCCTACAATATTTTTTTAAAATTAAATATCTTAATCACCCATTGAGTTAATACCCCACAGTATATTAGTAGAATGTACGAGCATAGTAATAATAGCTGTAGTAGATATAAACTATCATGTAGATAGTAAAAGTGATTCAAATTCACCCCTCCCTCCTCAATCTCAAATGAACAATAAAAACTATAGCAATATAATGGAAGAGAAAGAGAGAGAGAGATAGAGAATGGATGGGTTGAAGCTGTGTCAGGCCGTTATTTTGCATTTCAAGGCAACCCCAGCCTGTTACGATAAAAGCTAAGATTTAGGCAGAGAAATTTTTTGTCGTAAAGTCCTTCTCGAGGTTTTTGCCATCAATCAGGTCTCTGGATGAGAATTACACTTTTTGCTGGGGGGAGAACGTGCCCTCGCTCCGCCGGTCGTTATCCTTGTCTCACGTACTCGTAACAGCGGCAATCGCGAAGCCCAAGTGCCTCAGCAGGAGATATCTCGTCACAATTACCTCTACACGCAGGATTTATTTGCCTAAGACTCCGGAATGGCATTTAGCTAAGGAGTCTTGCAAATTAATCTTTATATGGATATGTGTTGCGCCGGAAGCGACTACAGCATACCTTTATTGGGGCATATCTAGGTATTATTACATGAACCCTGGAAGAATGGAAATGTTATCGAAGTCAAATGTGTGTTTTTCACGAAAGACGTGTTTTGTGAGGGCAGTTTGTATTAGTGATTTTTTATTTCATTTTTATGCTTTTTAATTCTACAGGAAATAGGTTTTTTAGTTTGTCCAATGTGAGAACCGAGGCAATTAGGAGTGGAACAAGGAATTTTATAAAAAAAACAGTGGTTCTGTTAGGATGGTAGATGGGGTCTTTAAGAATGGTGTAAATGGATTTTAGTTTGTTCTTAGTGGAAAAAGAAAGCTTAAGGCTAGGAAAAGTCTTTCTGAGAGATTTCTTAATAGTTTCAGAAAGTTTTGGAAAATAAGGAAGAGAATAAAAAATTATGTCATTATTATGGGAGAGGGGCATAGTTAGGGAAGTGGAAATAAAGAATTCCTTTGCTAATTAGATTTTATTATAAGAATAATAATATCTACCGTACAAAAAAACTCACCATTTGGGTATTTAAGGTTATTTTTTCAACCCGGTTGATGACTTCTCACTGGCTGAAATCGTTGATGGAAGGGTACAGTTTGTAGAAAAAACAACAAAATAGCAGTAAAACATCATTTCGAAACATTTATATTCTATAACGTTGAAAAAAAAAAAGAAGAAAATTAAGGCAAATGAGTAAAGATATTTAATAATTACATTTCGATTGTTGGAGTAAACATCTTATTTTTAAAATATAGAAATAGAATTCTTCATTTAGGCTTTTTATTGCTAACTCTTAAAATAATTAATTTTCGTTTGAAATCTGATGAAGGGATGGGTATTTAAGAAAGATACTAAAATTTATAATAGTAATATCTTCCTCGTTTTTCCAGTTATGAAGAGGTTTACAGAATTCAACGGTGAAAAACGCAAATTTCATACATTTATTATATTTTTCCTCGGTGTATTTATATGCCATCTTCAATGAAACACGGCAGCTTCTATTTTCACAAAGATTTCATTAACTTCTACATGATTAGCCGATGGGGCTTGTCTCGGAATGATTATTTCTTTCAGGTCAGTAATTTCTCTCGCTTTCTCTTTCTTCCAAATCCAACTTGGTAGTCGCCAAGGGCTTTTAAACAACTTTTTTAAACACGCTTAGGGGTGGAGATAAATATACCAGTAATTTCATGGATCTCAATGCCGATCCTTCAAGTAAATTGTCAAGTGGGCAGTCCTTATGGTCAGGCGGTTCAAATTACAAATGAAGGCAATGGAACAAATTATTAACAGCGTTAAATGGAAACAAGGAGCTCAGAAAAGAATAACGAAAATTTAAAGAGAAATCGTGTAGTGAAATTCGCCCAGAGGAAATCAATTCAAAGGAGACGGGTCGTGTTCTCAAGAGGTTGCGAGTTCCTGATATTAGTTCCAAAAAGAATAGCAGATTAACTTCTAGCAAAAGCATTAATCTTATCAGCCTCATTCACACCAAATCCTGAGCATGAACAGTGTGACTTAGATATCTGGGGGGATAGAGTAATCATGGATGCAGGAAGCTCTCTTAAGGATATCTAATACTTCCAGAAGGGAAACTAAATTCTGCATTTTGTAGGGGGAGATGGAGAAAGAAAGCGACGAATCTATGGGAAGGAGAGGCGGGTGTGTCATTAGAGGCAGCTCATGAGAGCTCATTCATCCTCCAGACTGGGCTGTCATGCTGGAAGAATGTTCCAGAAGGAGAGTGGTCGCCACTCAGCCCTACATTAGCCAGCGATAACCTATTCTCCAGCCGCCCGCCCTTGACACTCCAGCTGTCAACCCACAGCGCCCTAATGGGGGCTCTTGAGGGTGCCAGGGGGGGGGGGGGCACTGCCAAGAGATCCTCCTCAAAAACAAAACAATTGCCCCAACAGTACCCATTACCCTCATTTCCTGTTCCAGCTAAATACAAATATGTATTCCTCGGTCAATATTTGTAGTTGAGAAGTCTAAGTAAAGTCCTCACTACCAATTTAAAAAATTACCGTTGGCAAATCCGTTATGTGGAATAAAAACTTCATTAATACTTTTTCCGCGCCAAGCTTTCGCACATCAAGTGAAGGTAGAATCATTTTTCCTAGTTCTATATTCAGCCTTGAAGAATCTATCCTATGTGTGCAAAACCTTAGCAAGAAGAAACTTTACTACATGGTCAAGCAAGGGAAGAATAATTAATTTATTTAAAATTAAATTAATTGTGGTATGTAATCCCACACTAAATTATTATTAAGACAACAGGGAGCCAGAAAATTTATAATTTATAATTCTGGAGAACGTGGAAGCCTACGTAAAAATATAAAATACTTTTCATTAAATAAAAAACACGGTGTGATTGAAACCAGTCGAATTTTTTCTTTCATGTCTTCAAATAGTAACTCTATAAGGAGGAAATATATTTCTCATTACATTCCACATAAAATAATGTATGCTGTACACATTTATAACTTATCTAATACAAATAAGTCAAAAAATATCACTAAACTTTAACAAAAATGAACAAAATAAAGATGGAGGAAGAAATAATGAACAAAGTAAAATACACACATATATATACAAGTAAATTTCCAAATAAATCATTTTAGGATATATATAAATACTGAAATTGTTTAGAGAAGCGGATAAAATATAAAGAAGGAAAAATGTATAAACAAGTACGGAAATAGTAAGCTAAATGTGCACTTTACAAGTATATTTTGTTAATTGAATCAATTCCAATTATAGATTTATTCAGAAAATCTTTAAATTCTCTTAGCAAATTTTTCGTACTACATGGTCTTCCACTGGTCACTGTCCAAGCTGTTTAACTATCTGTGTTATAATATTCAACTGTAATATTTGCACATGGGCAAATAAGTGAATCAATAACTGTAAATCTGTAAAAATAACGTTTTATTGACCGTGACCAGAGATTCTCCGGTTAAATAGTGATATTTTCAGGGGCTTTTTCTCTTAGCAGTAAGTAAGTGCTTAAGTATGAGATAAATGAGTGTAAATGTCTTCTTTTGAGTGTATTATACCCGCATAAACATGCCTGCAACTTTTTTATTCCATTTTTGTGTAATAAGTGTGTCAGATTTATAGAAAAGTGATCCTAACAAAGAAAGTTATCTGAATGCAGATTTCACTGCCTTGTCGGCAATAATTCTCGACTATTACAGGAAAAAAAAAATTTATATAATTTAGAGAATAATTTTTGAATAATTATACACATAGTTACTTACCTATTTATACTAAATTTTTATTTCGTAATAAACCTTAAATAAAAATTTCCACCCAAATCTAAGTTCACTCCCTGTCCTCTAACTTTAGTTAGGGTAGCATAACTTTCTTTCTACCTAACCTAAATTACCCTTCTTTTCATTCCTAGCTCTAACTAACTGCGGTTTATTAGTAACTTAGAACTAGGAAATAAATTTATTTTTGAAGTATTTCATTTTAATTACTTGGCAGACTAGAAAATGTAGAAATTACAGTAACCTTCAGATGACATGGTTATTTTCTTCAAAAGTAAAGGAGTTTTGAGGCTCCAAAAGTGAGTAGTCCTTATACTACATTATCTCTACATTTGTATTTTCCTCAGGAAATAGTGAGGAAAAGTGAGCTAGGCGTGTGAAACAAAAGGAAATCATCAGTCCAGCAGTTAATTGGTACTAGACATTTTTGGTAATCCCCCGCTCCTATTGGTCACATCTCGCTCAATAGCTCAAACTTTATTTTTGCATACAGAAGCGAGCCTACCAAAGTCCAAGAAGAAAGAAAACATTGCCAAATAATATGTCAATTTATTCCCCATTTCCAATAGTTTCATAGCGCTGTGCAATTACTGAAATACTCCTATTCTAGTGTTATAGAATTATGTTATTGGCTGCATTAGCCTAGAATAAATACTAAGCCCACTGAAGCCATTCAACTTTTTGTTATAATAATTCAGCTTATCATTTTACATTTAAAAAACAATATATTAAAGGAATTATTAATACAAAATAAAAGCCAATTAAGTGTTTTGTATTTTACAAACTGTTAGATAAGTTCGTAAATGACAGAAATCGTTGGTGTGCTAGGAGAGGATTAGAGACAGACAAAAATTTTAAACCTAAATATTTTCGCTATAAAGATATAAGGCGGTAAATGTAATTTTATAACTATTACATTCACATTATTAAAAAAAATTAAATAAAAAAAAAAAAGCACAATAAGGACGATATTGTTTAATGTAATTTCAAGTTTTGGAGCCTTAGCAATTGATGGTCTCTTTTTCTTTAAAATATAGAAAATATGTTTTTGGCAGTCAAGCTCCCTGCTTTAAACAGTTAAATGAATAGATTTTTGGTTAAAACCAAATTAGATGGAAGGGGGTTTAAAGGAAGACAAAAGTTTATAAAATTAATATCTTCGCTTATATTCCAGTTAAGAAAAACTTTGTAAAACATCATAGATGCAAAATTTATGTTCTTTGAAATTTTCAAGAAAACAAAATATTTCCTATGGTTGAGCACTTACCTCGCTCATCCTTCTCGGCCAGTATAGAACCAGTCTAAAAGACTTAATTCCTAATTTACTTTCATAACTTCTAGCTTAATGAAATGAGTCTGCTAAGTTCACACAGCACCTGCGTGACGGCTTTAATTTTATGATCTACAAATAAATAATGCTAATTTAATTTGAAATGTTAGATTCAGATTTAGATTGGGTGACGTACCAAGCTACCTATAGCCCCATTCATCCCGGTGGCCCTTATCCCCTAAGACGGTGAGGAGGATTTGCAAGATGGGAATTCATAGAAAAGGATTGTGTTTGGGGATTCGGATGCGCTGAGAGCTTTTGAATTGGGAAACCCTAGGCCAATATTAACAAAGGGATTTTAGTTAAGCCTTAGAAGCATAATACATAAGTAGTTGAATTCAAGAACAACGGTCCAACACAGTGTCTTGAGATGGAAATGTACTGATAATGGCAACCGTTTTGTAGCTAGATACTTAATTTCTACCTCTGGCAAAAGAGTGAAAGGAAATCGATTTGAATATTAAGCTATTGAAGATGTCGAGACGCACAATGGATATCTGCCTTGTGGTGACCGGCAGGAGCTTGTGTGAATCGTAACACGACTAGAGAGTGGATATGTACTATGTACGACATTCTATTTTGTACGACTAGTCGAAAGACGTCAGTACTCACTGTGGTAACAGTAGTGAACGACATATATCTTGATGATCTCTTTTATCTCCAAAGATCTCCACGATTTTCATAAAACTGAAGGCACCTGTATGAACTGAGTAAACTAAAGAACTATAGTAATTAATGGAGGTTTTTTTTAACCGTCAGTCATAGAAATGTGAATTAGGAGACAGGACGACCCCTATCGTCTTTATGATAGCCCTGAAGATGACTTACAATGTAAGCCGAAACGTCGGAAGATAATTTTCTTTTTAAATACACTTTTTTTAAATTTGTATTTTTTTTTTTTTAATCTACCTTGACATATTTGCATTTGAACTTTCCTAATCACTCCTAATGTGTACATTTCTAGAACAAAGGGAAGAAAAATTAAAATATTTAAGTATAATTAATAAAAATATCATATAATGCCACTCATTGTGTTTCTGTGATTGTATCTACTTAACTATGAGAACTATTCTCACCTAATTTTGAGATACAGATAAACATGCATTTAAATAACTATTTCAAAGTTGAGTAATCCTTAAAGTTTACATAAAAATGTTTAAGTGTGCAGGTTAACCCCTACGGAGGGTACACGTTAACCCTAACACCTAATGCTGCTAATTCGTAGAAATTATATACTTAAATAATTATTTCAATAACAAGTATTAAATCTCATTCCGTTTGAATACAAATTATAACCGTGTGATAGCTGAATTAACCCTAATCACATTCAGGGATTCGTTTAACCCTTAAACTTATCCAACCAAATTTTCTAGCTCACAGATATTATTTGGAGCAGATTTTTCTTGGAGAATTCAAGGTATGCAGGTTGGTATCATGATAGATTTCTTCGACTCTTTAACGACATTGCTTAGAGGAAGCTAAAAGCATTGTCTGTCTGTCTCTCTCTCTTTTAGAAGATTGATTATTGCCCGATTGTTGCCGAGAGCTAGGGATCAGAAAACACGGGTTCGAGTCCCACAGTGGTTTATAATTTTTTCCCCTTAGAAATACTAATCTCAGTTATTAATTATTTAAATCATTTTTAAGTGAATTCTCAATTATTTACTGCAATGGAACTTAGGAAATCTGCTTTATTTCTAGGCTCCCCTGTATGAACTAATTTTTAATAATAATTTTCATTCGGCATTGACAAAGCATTACCTCTTAAATGTATATGGCGACCGCAAGAAGTTTGGAATATTTTTTTAGTACAGTGTCTTATTTTAAGCTATTCCCAGGGTGTCTCACAGGATCCGTTCGGGTCTCGCCATCCCGGCGCTTCGGGTTCAAATCCCGCCCAGGGCAAGCTTTTATCAGTAAATAAAACATGATCCTGTGCGATGGATGATAAGAATAGGATGGACGATTTTACGGATTCACATTATATATACTGCAATTATTGTATCCTAATAACTACTATTACAAACAACCATCAACTTGACCATCAAATTGTTTTAATTAACGCCTTCACAAAATCATACCTGATTTGTTTTCAGTAAGTAATGAAAATAAATTACAAATCATTTTTACAACTAAATTTCGTTGTTTCATTCTGATACTTTTAATATATTGGACCCATAACCCAAGAGGTATTTTTATTCAAACTAGGTCGCAGCAAAAATCCACTCTCAATTCACCAAATATGCAATAAAATGTAAGAAAGAGTAATACTCCACTAATAATTCTCCAAGCTATTGGTTTGTAATATATTGGGCTAAACAAAATATTACGGCTGATATATAAATAGAATAAGGAAAATCAATTTTACCCTAGCCTACTTTTTCAAAAAGAAGTGTCATGCATAATCAAGTGTAAATTAAGCGAGTTCCTCAGTTTTTCAGGTAATGAATGTATTTTTACTTTCCATCTCACGTAATCTTACACAATTATAAAGTATATTTTTCTATCAATGAACTAATCTGTGTTCACTTCAGCATTAAACGTAATTCACCATCACTGTTCATCCAATTTCGCACAAAATCTAACTTCATTTTTCACATAAAAGACAAAACTCATTTAAAAAAAAAACAATATACTGGAACACCATAACTAGCAAGGTAAATTCATAACTGAAGTATAAATGTGACTCAATAAAAACAGTTCTTCTATTTGTGAAAGAAGCTGGCACACACAATGGCACATGATAGTCGGTATTTGTCATGAAACTAAGAAACCTAACAGTGTTTAATAAACAATTTTAACCTAATTGGAAATGTATTTTTAGTCTTGGTAAGTCAATTACAATTCAAGATAATTTTTTTCTTTGGATCACTTCCATAATTTATTTTAAATTTCACAAAATAGATAATTGATTATTATCAATAATCTAAAAATGATTTTATATCAATCATTCATCTAAAAATGATAAAAAATAATTGTTCGTCTGTATTTAAATCCCCGGTGAAGAGAAAATATATTCTCAGGATATTATAATTTGGTACCTAGGAGGTAGGATCGGAGAATATATCGAAAAACATTTATCATATTTGCATCCCCATATCTGATTTCTTTAGGAATTCGTTGAAAAGTGGAAAAAACATAAACTCCAGAAACAAAAATTAATTTTAAATAAATAAAAAAGTTTGATAAATACAAAGGGAAAACTACTAAAAATATCAATGNAAAATGATAATTATATATATATATATATATATTTCAATAAATATATGCTCATGGTATTGATTTTCAAAGGCCATTTCTGAGTGTAATCATTTTAAACGATTTGCAAACTTTTATTTCAAATGATAAATTACATTACTCCTAATTTAAATAAATTACAACACGAAACACACATACTTCTTGAAGAAATCCAATACTTCTACATCTAACTATGGATGCCATCAAAACTGCTACATTTAATAGTTTTTCTTAGGCACATTCATAAAACTATAACTATTTGGCAAATTCAGCATCCTCGTGGGCATTTAACGAAGCCATCCGACAGACTCCCGAGAACATTAACCTCGAATTAGGAAGTTTATGGGTGGTGGGGGTAGATGAGATCGTGGTTCTGGTAAAGGAAGCCTAATGCTATAGGCGCCACCGCCATGGTAGTAGGGGTAGCCTGAAACTCCAAGGAAGTAGTCATATACAAGAATAAGGCTTAATCAGAGGCCAGTTGACTGGAGTTGTTTAGCCTTATAACCGGCCCTCCCCCCTCAATGCACAAAATTCCTCCCATTAGGGAATTTGCATACTCTTATTTACATAATTCCGGAGAGGTTTCGGGGTAAGGGTCGCGGAGGAGACTGCTGGCCAGGGCGGGAGGGAGTGTGGAGGAGGATAGTATAACCTACTGAAAACCTCCCCACATTAACATAGCCCCCCCCCCCCACGACCCAAATATAAACGCCTACGCAGGGCATTCCGGGCCACCGCCGACACCTGTAATTAAGATATATTTTGACGGCAGAAAATTATATGGAAGAATTTATCTTTAAGAGACAAGTACTCTGTGTGAAGGGACATCGCATGCCAGGCAAGAAGATGTTGCTCATTTTATACTTTAAGCTATTAAATCTACTCGTAATTAAAACATTGTATGGTCATTAATAACTTAAATTTGAATTAGGACTTAACATTCTCCTCAATTCAAATACAAAAGGCAAAAATTGTGCCAGTTTAAAGCATACTTATTTCAAGACGTCTAACTTCTACCCTACCTCATTCAATCTTTAAACATATGTACGTAAGTATACATAACGTATTGCGGTATACAATTAATTACACAGTATTATAAAAAATAAATGCACATTTTTGTAGTTATTTTTCAAAAGGTTTAAGTAGACTGATATCCAGTTTTATAATGTTTTTATCCCTCTGCTATGGTGATCCCCGTCTTTGTCCCATATGATATATGATTAGTAGAAATACGAAATAATAAAATACCTACAGAATGACAAAAAAACTTTTCAGGAACTCACAACACTAAGAGTAAATAAAATCCATACGCTTTTTATTAACGAATTCCGAATTAATGTAATAATTTTGGCTGTTCTCATAAATGAATTTTGATAAATGGGGGTGAGTAGAGGGGGGAGGGGGGAGATAGAAAAAGGGTGGGTAAGGGGGAAGGGAGTGAGAGAGAAAGAGAGTGTAAAGGTGTGGGGGGGGGGGGAGAATACTTTTATTGAACAATTACAATAAGGAATTGGAGCTCCTTTTTTAACTTTACTTTTTTTAAACGTATTAACGTTCTATGAACTTTTTTTTAGCACTTTTTAAAAAGGGAATCTGACATGTCGCTATTCAATGTAATAGGCATTACTAAGATCTTTATTGAACTTTGTAGGACCCATGTGGGATATTTATAGAATAAAACTATACCATAATAATGTTATTTCAAATGTTCGATGTGCCTCCTTTATGTTTAAATACAGAAACAAAAGTAGGTAGTTTGGCTCATCATATACTAACCTTAAAAAAAATTCATAGTGGGGGAATGGGATGAGAAAGAGAGGTTTAGTGGTAGACCAATAATCATAATCATGTGTCTTTTTTTGTTATTTAATTTAAAATAATTTAAAGATCATAATAGATATATAATGTAATTCTTTAAGGAAGAGCTGAGGAAGAGATTTACAAATGTATTTAACATGAGAGTTTCTCCAACTCTTCCTACCCAGTCAGTCTAGAGTAAATTCATAGATTTTATGGTCGTACTTCTCTCTGGCTATCAAGAAAAATTTTTCGTTTACTCTTATTTATATCCATGTTTAATAGAAAATGGAAATCCGTATATGTCATACGCTGCTATATGACAAACATTTTAGTCATAAAAACGGCTGAAAATGTATCGGAACGTTGATTGTGGAATGTAAGCAAAGCGAAGGGAATTTGAATGGGGACCTTGCCGAATCAGGGGGGTCACGTAGACATTTCGAGGGAATGAGCCGATCCGGATAGGCGATACCGCTTATCAACTAGTAGTCAATATTTGGCAGCTACCCGCCAGCCTTCCTCGTCCTAATACACACGGGAGACAAGCGTTGGTCACACATCCCATCCCGTCCCAATAGCGTCTCCATAGTGACACGGGAGGATTAGCCAGGGGGGGGGGGAGACGACCCCCCTGCCGCTATTTACTTGTTCACTATGAATATTGAGTTAGTACAGTCCATTCTATATTCAGATTCAGCTAACTAACCTTCGTATCTAACAGATAGGATGTTCTAGGCACCTATCTACTTCTATGGTATATATCAACGTTTCAGATGTAAAGATGGTGGTCACTCATTATTTTCTATCAATTATTAAGAGGGAATAGAATAAGTAATCTATCTGTCCCCAGCCAGTACTTGAACCTGGATCTCCTGCTTTCCGGGCCGGTATGCTAACCATTACTTCTTTTTTTTTTTTTTTTTTTTTTTTTTTTTTTTTTTTTTTTTTTTTTTTTTTTTTTTT
>KZ806969.1:99619-116577 GCA_000696205.2 Oncopeltus fasciatus | reverse complement strand
CGGACGTTGAGCTCCGAGGAGCTTTACAAATGAAGTAACCGGTGAGGCATAACCGGCGTTTATATGATGTATGACACACGTACACAGGTGTGTCATTGAGAACTTAAATCTAACATTTATATCTAATAATTATTAACATTATTTACTTATATACAAAATGAGCGGGGGGTCGTTCCGCTGTGTCTTTGTAGTTGGCAGTAGACTCAGATCCCTGCCTGTTGGGTAATGGAGGTGGCACTATATCCCTGAACAAGGGATTTAGACAGTTTTTAAGGCTGTCATAGAACTTGACAAGCTTCCTACGCAGGATGTCTCGTATTGAGGGGAGTTCAAGTTCCTCGTGGATGTGGGAGGTCTTGGCGAGCTGGAGAGAGGTCCCACGGACTATCTTCCGTAGCACACCATTACACCACCTGGACGAGCTAGATAATTTATTAAATTCCCAACACATTAGCAAGAGCCTAACCCACGAGAAAGACATTATGCTCGAAGGAGCTGACATTGTCCAGCTATTTAACGACTCTCGTGGGTTAGGCCCTCGCTAGTGTGTTGGGAATTAAATAAGTTATCTGGCTCGTCCCGGTGGTGCAATGGAAACATACCGGTTCGAGTCCTGGCTGGGACCGATAGATTTCTTATTCTATTCTCTCTCATTATTTTTTAAAAATTTACTTGGGATAATAAACCACACCGAAATTAATAATTATAAATTATTATTTTCTATTGTTAGCAATTATTTTTAATTAGAATATAAACCTAANAGAGAGAGAGAGAGAGAGAGAGAGAGAGAGAGAGAGAGAGAGAGAGAGAGAGAGAGAGAGAGAGAGAGTATGTTTTTAACACGAAATTATTCTACGAAATTATATTCAATTAAGGGTATTTTTTTTCCCGTTTTGTAAGTTGTTAATATTAAAGCGTTTGCAGAAGTGTGTGCATGCAGCTCGAGCACAAAAAACGGATTAGCTTTAAAAAAGAAAAAGAAAAAAGAAACGTCTGGTGGGATTATCAGCTTCCAAAGATGTTGGCACGGGATGGAAGTCTACCTGAGAATCTCTAAATAATTCATGTGGAGATAAAGAGAAGGCTGGGAATTACCATTGAAATTCCCACATTAAGTAATGGAACAGCTGTTTCGGCCATTTTGTACAGTCCACCCATTAGAACCCCGAAAGGGGCAAACTGTTCGCGAATAAATTCTTTAGAATGCAAGTGGGAGACATGCAATAAAAGAATAAATCACCCCCTTTCTACAGGTATTTTAAGAAATAACAGACAATAAATGAAAATGTTTCATTGACCCCAGCCCAGTCTCACAAAATACCCGAAGATGCCGGAGGAAGAAAAACATATTAAGGGGGTGTATGTGCTTGCGGCACAATAAGGGAGGTGTGTGTCAGCACACTTCTGGCATTCCCATTCTGTGAATAGTAGTACTCTATTACGGCTGGGTGTTCCCAGAAGCTCCCCAGAAACTACGGGTCATCCAAAAAAGACAAAAAAAAAAAAAAAAATCTCTTGAACCTGTAGTCAAGGAATCTCCTGCCCCAACCACAGGTCTTATTCTCTACCTGTGCATGTAAGTAAGGGTAAATGACTTATTACATTTCGAAAACCGACGAGACCAAAGAGGGTAAAAGTTACAATAAACCTCAAGATTCGTAGCTGTACAAATTACGAAGATATAAAGACAATATGGTCAATCTACGCCCCCCCCCCCCTCACTCCCAAAACCCTGAATAATTTGAACAGCCTTTTTCGAACTCAACCAACGGTTCACAAAAATGAATTTCAATACTGAATTTAGTTTTTTTTATATTTATAATTACGCAAGAGTGCGTACAGACAAGAAAAATGAGAAATACATAGGCATACAAAACTTAATATTAAATTTGTTATTAAGCTTGTACTTCAAATTTGGTCTCTTTAATAATAAAAAAATAAAAACATTAGAGCGTATTCAGACACACACACATACATATATGTTTATATGAAAGATATACTTAAGTGGAAGATGTCCTTTGTGGAAATCCTTAATATAAGAATTAAGTAAAGTCCCATAATTCAAGCAATAAAACTTGAAAACAAAGATTAAATGGTCATTTAAAAGAGTCCAATTTTGTATCATTTCTGAGCTGGCGAGCTGAGAGAAGAGATGAAGGAGGTAATTTGCGACAGGTTTATTTATGAAGGCGACTGTCGGTGGAGGGGGACATTAGGAGTGGGGGTAGGCTGGCTGCAGGCCAAAACTCATCACCCCCTGGGCTTATCTCAGAGGGTCCTCGCTAGGGGTGGTCCACCCATCGGAATTTAGCAGACCACACTTCTGTCCTGGGGTACTTGCTACAGGAGATGTACGTGTTCTCTGTACCTGGGTTTTCAAGAAGTTAAATATGATGGTAACCTTCCTATGGTATACATCGTGCAAATTCAGACTACTGGTAATGCCATTACATTAGGGTTGGCCTAATATAATTTAGTATTGACTTAAAGTTATGGACAAATCTTGGAGGAACGCGAGGTCACAGTTTTCTCAACAATAACAAGTTTATGTTCTAATTAATAATAATTTTTTAATAACTGGGGTACAATTAATATCTCTCAGTAATAAAAATGAATCCGTTTTACTTTTTTATGTACTCTTAAAGCAATTAACAAATCTTGGAGGAACGCGAGGTCACAGTTTTCTCAACAATAACAAGTTTATGTTCTAATTAATAATAATTTTTTATTTATTAGATTATTAAATTCTGTAAATAGATTTACATTTTGTAATTGCTCACAAGGTTATCCGATGACCAAGAGTGGCATTGACAAGATAGGGAGAACGTCCAGTGCCGCACCTCCGAAAATATATTAGAATTTGTTATATAACAGGTAGGTATGTAATAAATTCAACATAGTTCAATGTAGGTAACAGAAACCTATTTATAATTTACCTATTTTTAATTGGCTAAGTATAATTTAACCAGCTCTTGTCAGTCTGTGACTACTTAAATTTTTTTTTTTTTTAAAAGAACTCACAATTAGAACAAGCATTTATGTCATTCTATCCCAAGGGTTAAGAACTAGTGTTAATATTCTAGAAAGATGGAAGAGAACATCCAGAGAGTTGTTATCTAGTGTATGGCACAGCAGAAGTACTCCAAGTGAACATACTTGGTACACGAAGAGGTGGCAAAGTTAAGTCGAAGCGCTATCTAGGCACATATATGTGTCAGCTTGACTAGGTGGGTTTTCTGTGTCCAAGCTTCCAGCAAAGAGGGACAAAGCCATCGCGTGTGACTGATACACATACTCATGAAGGACGAAAAGGGTGATACGACGAAAGTTAACATGCCTGGTACAGGAATCAGTGGCAGAGTAAGGGAACCGGATGTCAGGAATGAAGCAACGTTAAGACGAAGCGCTATCTAGGCACAGATATGTGTCGGCGTGACTAAGTTTCTGTGTCCAAGCTTCCAGCAAAGAGGGACAAAGCCATCGCGTGTGACTGATACACATACTCATGAAGGACGAAAAGGGTGATACGACGAAAGTTAACATGCCTGGTACAGGAATCAGTGGCAGAGTAAGGGAACCGGATGTCAGGAATGAAGCAACGTTAAGACGAAGCGCTATCTAGGCACAGATATGTGTCGGCGTGACTAAGTTTCTGTGTCCAAGCTTCCAGCAAAGAGGGACAAAGCCATCGCGTGTGACTGATACACATACTCATGAAGGACGAAAAGGGTGATACGACGAAAGTTAACATGCCTGGTACAGGAATCAGTGGCAGAGTAAGGGAACCGGATGTCAGGAATGAAGCAACGTTAAGACGAAGCGCTATCTAGGCACAGATATGTGTCGGCGTGACTAAGT
This sequence comes from Oncopeltus fasciatus, assembly GCA_000696205.2. Lineage (NCBI taxonomy): Eukaryota > Metazoa > Arthropoda > Insecta > Hemiptera > Lygaeidae > Oncopeltus > Oncopeltus fasciatus. Next base: position 112,719 of record KZ806969.1, on the reverse strand, counting down.
TTCTGTGTCCAAGCTTCCAGCAAAGAGGGACAAAGCCATCGCATGTGACTGATACATATACTCATGTAGGACGAAAAGGGTGATACGACGAAAGTTAATCCCCCAGAGTACGGCTATTGGACGGGCAGAAGATGAGGATGCGTGTGAGTGTACTTCTCTTCTATTACCCCTAAATATATTTCTTAGCAGAGCCCAAATCAATTTAGCTTTCGAAATTGTTCACAGAGGATTCATTTTATACAGTTTTTCCTAATTTTCTATGCGTCTCGATACGTAGAATATCTTATTTTTATAAGGGCTTTTATATTGTTTTGGATTGACAAAATATATTTTCCATTTGAAAAATAAACATAAAATAAATTACCGCCGGGCACAATTAGCACTTTTTATTTTTAAAACAAAATGAAATATTATTTAGAACTACAGATCATATTTATTGTATCAAAACGGTAACAAATGATAGATAAAAAGATAAAGTAAAAAATGAAAACAAACATGTTGGACATGCGAGGGTAAGCTCACCCAAACTTGGCGCAATTTGAAGAAGGATAATTAAATAGATCAGGATAAATAAGAATTAATAAAATATAAACAAATAATAGACTTGATTACGTCGCTAATAAGCATTCAATCAGTGAGGGATAGGTTATACATCAATGATTCGTCTAGTGAGTTATTAATTTGTGGACAAAAGCCCCAAAATGGATCCCAGTAAACATGATGTTCGTTGTAAAAGGGAACGTTTGGTACATGTTGAGCAATATGACACCGCAGTAGGGGGCGAGCGAGGAATACACGCCTAATAAGTGAACTAATATTGTTAGTGAGTAAAATTAGTATTCGAAGGGGAGAGCTGTTGTAAAACGCATCGTCAAGATATGGGGCGGAGTATGGGGTGGAAGGCTTTGATGTGGTTTTTCGTAACAGTGCACAAACACTTTCAATAAGCGAAATTCACAGCGAAAAACAAGTACAGAGTGTTTTCCTGCTACCAAAATATTCAGCGACCCACATCAATCCGACCATTCAAATATGGAACATGTCAATGAAATTTAACTATAAATTGTAAAATAAAATGTTAAAAATAATATATAATTACAATACATTGCATGAGTGTATGTATGTGTTTGGTGGGACTATCTGCTTATCAAATTAATTTCCACACCCATACAAATACATAAATAAATATTGTCCTGTTTTAACTATTTAGCCAATTAGAACCGTTCTAGAATAATACCCCTTTAATACAAACATGAAAAAATAATTCAATTTAATTTAAATTTTCTATTTGGCATTTCAAATATTATTTGCTTACCGTTCAGCTAATACTAAAAGAATTAGCTAAAGAATCCCTCTTTATAACAAATTAATTACTTTAATTAATGTTTATTTTCCAATGTTTTATCCGCCCTCATTCACTAGCGCTAGATTTTTGCTAAAATTTATTTATAGAGTAATCTTAACAATTTTTAATGCAAGGGAACAGAATAAAAAACTTTGTTCGTGCCCTGAAAAGTCCACAGTTAGATTTTTATTCTGTTCCCTTGCACTAAAAATTGTTACAATTTACGTGGGATTAAATACACAGAAAAAATAATATTTACAGAGTAATTTTTGTGCATATTACTCCATTTTGTATTTTTTCGTAACTTAATAACCCTATTTGAAATTGCGATACTGGCTGTTTTCTCTGCCATATTATTATCACAGCCAATTGCCAAATTCGTGAGCAATTAAAAATATGTAATTTAATTTACAGGATGTAATAAATAAATTAAAAAAACATAATAACACTTAATTGAATATTTTTTATCCAAACAAAAGTGAAACAATTTAAGTGGGGTTAAGCTTACACCTCTCAAAGTCAATTAAATGTTTTTTGAAATAATTTTTTTAAAACCAATATTTACCCGATAACAAAATGAAATGTTATACGCCTTAATTTACTTTTTAGAGAAAACATGGAATAATTGTTTTGAAAATATAAAACATATATGAGTAAACGGATGAAGCCACAAGAAGATAAAACATATGATGTCTTACTTTTCAGCAGTTTCTATCAAATGTTCAAATAAACCATAACTATTTATTTAGCGTCCTTAGATGTAGAGATTTCTATTTCTCCACTAAGAGCAACCTGCTGATCAAAATAGAAAAGAAAATACTTCAAATCAAATTCACCTTGTTATGAATTTCCTACTCTATTACTGGTATGGAATAACGTACCTCTGTGAAAATGAGAATTTCTTCCTTTAATTATAATTAGTAATGTTGTTGTTTTTTTTAACCTCTTTATTTAGGTAAATAGGTTTAAAGTGGTCAAAGCGGAGATTATTATAATTGGAATAAGGTAGGACATGTTGTTTGAAGTATAAGAGATCGTTGAGGTATGAGTAGAAGTCTTTCATCTTGGAATTCTCTCTGGCACAAGAAAGCCTCCCTTCTGACTCTGCCCCAGAGAAACACGTTTGTAAATTAAGAAAAAGAACAGGGCTATTGTACCAGTCATGTAGAGAGAGCCACTCTCCATCTCTCCTGCCAAAACAAACTCCCCAAATGTAGGAGTTATAAATAAAAACTTCAAATATGCTCTCCTCGCTAATAACATGATTCTTTTTCATCTTAAGAATTTTTATATGAATGTACTTACTAATGTATTCTATATTCTATTAAGTTAAATTAGTCAGAACCAGGAGAATATTTATAGCACGAATTAGTTTTTTAATAATTTTATCCAATTCCCAAGTTCCTAAGTAAGGCTGTTTAAAATTCATTGGAGGCATATAGTAAAATATAATCTTAAAATTTGAAGCATTTAATTCAAGAACTCTGTCCCATTCTATATATAACTCTATATAAACTCCTCATTTAAAATCTAATAATAAGTTTAAATACTAAAAAAAAATACTTTTTTATATTTAGTTTAAATACTTTTTTAAAAAAAAAATTTACAGCTAGGTTTACGGTAATAATAGTTATTTCTCAAAATAAACAGCGGGGTAAGAATCTCATAGCAATATAAATAAATATAAATAGTTAAGATGGAGAGTTTTTTGACCGCAGATATTATTATTAGATGATTTTATTTGCGGTTCGGTCAAGGTAGATCCAAAAAAAATACAAATTAAAAAAAAGTGTATTTTTTTTAAATAAAGATTTTTAATAAATAAATTTAAAAATTGTTTTAATTCTCTCACATATCTTTCAACATTCATACTTTTGATATCACATTACATTATAGCAATTCTATATTATAATATTGTAAATTATTATTGTGTTCTCATGACGTTGTATTTCTACAGCCCTGATGATGGATTAAAATTTAAGCCGAAACGTTGGAAGATAATCTTTTTAAAAAAATAAAATGAACTTTTTTTTAATTTGTATTTTTTTGGATCTACCTCGACCGAACCCTAATAAAATCATCCAAAAATATATAGTTAAGATTTAAAAGTTTGATTTTATTCGATTAATTGGGATACATTATAGCAATTAATTTGTAAGATAATGTTAAAGATATAATTTATTATTTACATAGTACGATTTTATTAAAAAGTATTAAGATTATAAGTACTTTCATTGTACTATATTTCGTACTTTTATTTCGTTACTCTGCTTTTTACATCGTTTTATAAAAAAAAACTATCAATTTTTTATGTTTTCTAATGATAAATCTATATCGAATCTGAGTTTCTGTACCAATTTACGGAATGTCACTGCTCGTCACAATGACTCGTAAAGAAGCTCTAGACTTATGCATATAGATCTCGGGGGAGAAACAGGGTAGTTTTGAAGAAGGGGCTGTAAGAAAGGAAAAAGAATAAAGTATGAAAGAATATTATTTTTTATGAAGACAATCCTCAAAACAATTTATTCATGAATAATATGTAGTCCTGCCATCAGTATTTTTATTAATTTTTTATTCTTTTAAAATGGAGAAATGGAGAGTTTTCTTATGACGTTGTATTTTAATAGCTCTGAAGATGGCCTAAAATGTTGGCCGAAACTTTGGCAGAAAATATTAAAAAATACACTTTTTTTTTAATTGTTTTTTTTTTCTACCATAACCGAACCCCTTCCCCACAAAAAAAAACCATCTAATATAACTTATAATGAATAAATTGCGACAGAAATTATGACAATAACTACATGCTNGTAATCGGACTCCAACCCCTATGATCCACCCCGGCGACTAAAACGGAGATAGCCTCGCGACCTCCTGGGCCTAATGAACATTGTGTGGTGTCGACAGGCTCCTCAACTCAACAAAGTTTGGTTAATGAATAAGCTGACTCCGACTTAGCCTACATTCCTGAAAATGACTTAATCAAGAAAGAAGTTGACACTTATTGGCCTACAATACTGATCTATATATATATATATATATGTGTGTGTGTGTGTGTGTGTGTGTGTGTGTGTGTTTAGAATATTTTTAGCTTTTGTAATAAAAAAATAAGTGAATGTAGTTTTTAAAAAGTTGAATTATACCTAAGAGGTACCACTTTCAACAGTTCGATTGCTTTCCGGAAAATGTGTTTCTAGAAGAACAAATCATGCATGTAGGTCTGGAGTTTGCAGCTTAAGCTAGGGATCAAAGAAGATCGAGTGATTGCGTCGCCTGTTATATTACAATTTGTGCTCGTCAATGATGACAGCCAATTGAAATGGCTCTGTTTCGCGAGTTATTGACACATGGATCGCGTAGTCATCGAGTCGTATTAGAACTGTTGATTGGACGTGGAACATCTGCTGAGAACAGATACACGGCTATTCTTAGATACTAGGCCTCAACTATGCAAATTTTGAAGTATATTCCCTCCATAATGTGATATTTTGAAAAAGAAAAAAAAAATTCAAGTGTGCTTTACTGACTCTAGTTAAGAGATGTTAAAACATGATCAATTATAAGTTATTCATATATATTTACTATTCCACTCGAGTCATCTCTCCCGTTCAAGGAATTAAGGATATCCTTCAGACAGCTCCTTTATCTCTGTTACCCCATCGCCGTATGGAAAACCGCAGTAATCAGAGCACCCTTCAAATTCAAAGGGCGATAGATAGTTAATGGCCGGAAGTACAGAGATCCACGAGTATAAAAACAGCGAGTTCTGTCAAAGGTAACAAGGGTTTGAAAGGGCTCTCAGCCATACCAAAGCCGGGGCGTACACGTCACAATATTTACAGGCCGGCTACATTCCCATCATCCCCCTCTCAATAGGTGACTTAGCAGAGGGGGGATTCAGACTCGAACAGAAGTTCTAACTGTATTAGCGGCGTGAAGCGGAATGGGACAGCGACATCACGAGGGGTCGTACAAAGCTGTGTGGAGAACTTGTGTGTGACCAGGCAAACTGAACAGTTTCCCGATCCCTGCTCCTGGGAAGAAGTGAGGATATGTCTGGGGATCCTGGTGCACGACCAGCAGCTACAGGATATGAACACCTTTAAGAAGAGCTACCACTACGCCAAGTGGACAACAAGTCAATTTGATTCATGGAGGACTAGGATGTGAAGAAAGAGTGGGGGCCCTCACAATCTTCCAGGATGCATCCTTAAATATGTTCCTTAATGTTGGAGGAAAATGGTAGAGAATCAACGCTGGAATGCTGGAATATATACATATTTTAAAGTGTAGAGTTGTACTTGTTACATACATACATATATACACATACACACACCCCATAGTCACATATTCTAAATAACATCCAAAATAGAATTCTTCAACTCCCTAATTGTCTTCTTTTTTTTTTAAATATATCCTGCCTACAAATTGTTTTTTATCAAACTGACAATTTAGGAGTTTAAATGTTATACCTATGACTTTATTCATAACAGAATTTGGAACTCAGAAGTAGAACTGTAAAATACAAACACATACATATATTTTCGGAAGAAAGGACGTAAGCATAACTGTTGTCAATTTTTTGACATCATTAAGACCTAGTCAAGCCTTAGGGTTTCCTCCTTTTTTTTTTTTTTTTTATTCTTTTTTTTATCACAAAAAATTTAAATTTCTCCAACCTAGTTAATTTGCCTTTGCACTAATTTTATTTTTTATATAATTTTCCGATTCTACATGTTTTGAAAAGTAAAATATCAAAACTCTACATTTTTTAGGTTAATTAGTATAGTTTATTAATTATTTAAGTAGGAGGAATAAAAACTGTTAAATATTTTATTTGGTTGTGATTTTTTATCCCATGTAAATTTTAAACAATTAATGAGAGGGAATAGAATAAAAAATCTAACTGTCCCAGCCAGGAATCGAACCTGGATCTCCTGCTATCCGGGCCGGTGCACTTGCCAATTGTGCTACCAGGACGCGCCAGGTATAGTAATATCTTCGTTGTTACTTGTATTGTGAAAAACTTTATGTATACTAATTAGTGTGAAATGTAATTTGTTAACGTTTAGCGAAAAAACCGATCAAGGAATATATTTACGGGTACATATATACCAGTGGTGAGTGCATCCAACAGTACTCCAGGCCAGTCCAGAAAATACATTAGTCGTCATACTTTTTGCGCCGATTGCTCTCACAGGCTTCTGAATTCAATTTCTCATTTTTCCTTCTAATTAATATCTATCCCCAATTGAAAATGGGAAATCTGCTTATATTTCGTAGCGCCTGCGTGACGGACTTACTTTTCCACTGTTTCTTAAGTGGCTAGTTGAGATTTATCTTTTCCCAGAATTAGATTGAATCCTATCCCATAAATAGTGAGTCAGCACACAGAGCCAGGACACCAACGTGTACATGACTGAATTATCCTCCGAATGAATACATTTAAAGTTGCAATTTCTCACAAGAGATTCCTATTAAAAAATCCTCAAATAATTCTCAATTAAAAGGTACTTCTTCCTTAAATAATCAAAAAATGTTAAAAATAAATACGCATGCATGACCTGAGGATTGAAGTAAATAACTGTTATTACTTTGATTAAATCTTGTATGTTATCTATGTTGTCGCGAAAATTTCCTAGAGGGGTGGAATTTCGAGGCCAGATCTAATTTAGATAAAACGCGAAGGCTCTCAAGAAAATTACAGAAAATGAGAAAAAGCGTTTGTTTAATCCCCCCAGAACATCACTTCCTTTTATAGTTCCTAAGCGCCTCTAAATAGATAATCCTAAAACAGGATTCGGAACTGTTCGTTTTCAACCATGAATTAGCGTCACGACAGAATTACTTATTTAAAAAAAATATATCATATTTGATTACAGATGGCAATGAGCAAAAAGGAAAGGCGATTAAGTTTTGCACACTTTTGTATAAACGTTAGAAAGTAACATTTAAAACCTACTAAATTCTATTAACTTTGTCGTAATTCAAATAAAAACTACAATATAAATTCTGGTCTTCTTCTTAACGAAAATTAGGTTTACAATGAAAACCCTACATACCTAATTTGGTTTCTATAGTCAAAAAAATTATAGGGCCCCTCCAAAATTTAATTGTTACATTCTGAAATTTTTTTATTTAAACCCATTTATGTAAAAATGATGTTATATTTTATTTGTTCGATTTATTACCTCCTTCACAAGTCGCTCCAAGGTGAATCTTGTAGACACTCGTGGCACTGGCCTGGCTTTCATTCCTCGATTAACTGTCGGGTTCGGAACTCGAACCTACTGCAGCAGACCAAAACGGATTCTCTCAGCTAAGCACAAGTACCCAAAAGATTATTAATTTCTCGCTTCTTGAGATTAAAGCTCGTCTTGCTACGTTGCGAGCAGTAGATCACGAATACAATAAAAATTCGAATTCCTTGAGTGCCTGTAATTCTCTTACCAGGATAATCCAAAAACTACTCAAAGCATTTTAAAGTGTTTTAGTCATTGGAGTGAATTACTGCGTTAATATTTTTTTAATCAAAAAATGAGTCCTTCACTATCCGTGATTTTCTGAGCTAGTCGTTGAATATTTTATTTTCTGCATATTTTTATTTAATCTTTACTCTTTTCCTTATGAAAAACTTATTTATTTCCGTTTCTTTTGACTAGAATAAAATAAATAAAACGAAACATTTAAAAAATATAGGTTTTTTTGGGTTTTTTTTTTTTTACATCTATTCAAAGTAAATATTTCACTATCAAAAATATTTTTTTAAGTGATGTATTTTTAAAAAGTTAGAAATTATTTTTGAATAAACTGATAACATTAGAACTATGTTCAGTTAAATACATAATGAACGTTATGCAAGTAAATTTTTCTACAATATGATCAGATCAGTCAAGTTTTAAAATATTACATTGAAAATATATAAATTTGACGACTATATACTGCAAATTAAAAGGAAAAAAAAACCATAAAACAATTGGTATTCCTTTATTGAATTCGTAAACATCCCCATTAATAAGTGATAATTACTACTTAAGTATACTTACTAAATATGACGTATGATAATCTCACCCTAAACGATTCTATTCGAAATCTAACAGAGGTCTTCTGCGACAATGTAGAGGATATATTTCTTTCAACCAGTCATATACATATAAAACAGAATTCTTAGAGACCCATAACAAAAAAGTAGAAAAAAAAAAACACTCAAGAGGCATATAAATGACCGGAATAAAAAATGGGAATTCCTGAGATGGAACCTTTAGGGAAATAAATGAAGGTAGGTGAAGTCCCATAGGTGGCTTGCCTCGTTAGGCACACACTGGGATAAATATACAATGGTGAGATATAGGAAGAGCTGAGAGTGGTCATGGGCGGGCTATGACGCAGGCTAATTCCGGAAGACAAATAGCCGGAGATAGCGAGTCGGAGCTCGAACCTCCCCCGACGGGAAAAATGTATCAATCCGAGTGGGCCACCTGATGTATCGGCGTCATTACTCAAAACGTCTTATTTCGGAATTACGGTAGGGATTGGAGGATATACACACACCCCCAACCATCCCTTCCATCGCAACATCAGTCATTCCTCAGGCTACATACTGACTGAAGGCTAAATGTATCTCATTGAAATTTACTCCTTCAGTAACACGATAAATGAAAGGGGGGGGGGGGTGGCTAGAGGAGTCAAAAACATAACATTTTTTATCTTGATTAACAAAAAAAAAAATATTTTCTGTAATATGCAATACTGAAATGTTACTGAAATGAGAAGACCAAATTAATAGGAAAGAAACTTACTACGAATGTAGGAACAAAGCAAATTCCCCCAAAACGCTGTTACTGAACGTTTGAATTTGAAATCTCTAAATTTGGTGCACACCTACCCCTATTAGTCCCATTATAATCTATAATTAGCAGACCCTTCCTTTTTGCATTTAAAAATGACATTTTAATTTCATTAAGTGAAAAATCTGTCCCGCAGAATACACCTTATATGCTTCACAGAGGAATGGGAACACAACATAACCTGACTCTGTGCTAGTTGGACCCCTAAAACTACACCTTATATGCTTCACAGAGGAATAGGAACACAACATAACCTGACTCTGTGCTAGCTGGACCCCTAAAAATACACCTTATATGCTTCACAGAGGAATAGGAACACAACATAACCTGACTCTGTGCTAGCTGGACCCCTAAAACTACACCTTATATGCTTCACAGAGGAATAGGAACACAACATAACCTGACTCTGTGCTAGCTGGACCCCTAAAACTACACCTTATATGCTTCACAGAGGAATAGGAACACAACATAACCTGACTCTGTGCTAGCTGGACCCCTAAAACTACACCTTATATGCTTCACAGAGGAATAGGAACACAACATAACCTGACTCTGTGCTAGCTGGACCCCTAAAACTACACCTTATATGCTTCACAGAGGAATAGGAACACAACATAACCTGACTCTGTGCTAGCTGGACCCCTAAAACTACACCTTATATGCTTCACAGAGGAATAGGAACACAACATAACCTGACTCTGTGCTAGCTGGACCCCTAAAACTACACCTTATATGCTTCACAGAGGAATAGGAACACAACATAACCTGACTCTGTGCTAGCTGGACCCCTAAAACTACACCTTATATGCTTCACAGAGGAATAGNCTTTGGGGGGGGGGGAGGATTCGGACAAGACAGATCCAAAAAATAAAATTTAAAATAATGTATATTTTTTAATTGTCTGCCGAAGTTTCAGCTTACATTGTAAGCCATCTTCTGGGCTATCATGAAGGCGAGAGGGGACGTCGTGTTACTTGGATCCCAACTTCATGTCAGTCACAGTATATGTGTGTGTTGGAATATGTTTCGTTTGAGATCTTTTGAAACTTTTCAAAAGACTGGTCATGTTACCAAAGTGTATTTCATGATTTTCAACAGAAAATCTGCTAAAATTTCTAGTTAATTGTGGCTTCTAGGCCGTTAAATTACATTTGAGTCTTTCTTTAAATCACATATCCAAATTATTCACATTCACTGGTCAACTCCTAAAATCTTTCCTTTATCAATAAAGAAATATTTGTTGAATTCCCTTGGTCTAAACTAAGTGGTGTGTCCCTTGCTTCAATTTCAAGTTCAAAAGTTACTAGAAAAGTGGAAATTCCATAAGAGTATAGCATAAATGTTGCATAAGTCATTAACTAAAATCAGAAACCCTGCCTCATTTTGTTTAATAAACGCAAAATAAAAGCAACATATCAAGTAATAAACTTAGGCTCTAATTAAGAAGACCGACTGTGTCCGATTCACAATGGCTCTAAGCTAGCCCCAACGAATTAACCTACATCTATCACTGTCCTTTATGCCGGAAGGAAAATCTTTTATTTAGTTTTTAAAGAATAGTAAATAGTCTTTTTATGCAACGTAACTCCTAAAATTAGTATTTATGCCTTATGTGAAGTCTCACTCCTAATGTTCAATTTCGCTTCAATTAAATATGTTATGTGTTTTATTTCTCTTCTCTATAATAAATATCACGCCATTAAATCAAGAAAAGTTTTTTCTCGCGTTTGAATCCTTTATGTACTAATTAGTTCAATAACTAAGGGCTGAGGGGTGTTGAACATGAGTGTTAGTGACTACTTACTCGGTGTTTACTATGTAGGTTAGGAAAGAATAACCAAAAGAATTTTATAAATATTATTTTTTTGTGGTGTTTGATCCCACGTAAATTTTAACAATTATTAGTGCAAGGGAACAGAATAAAAAATCTAACTATCTTGGCACTAGTGCGGGGATTTTAATAACTTATCAGACTTGTCCCGGTAGCATAAGTGGTAAATGCACCAGGCCGGATAGCAGGAGATCCAGGTTCATATCCTGGCTGAGACAGTTAGATTTTTTATTCTATTCCCTTGCACTAAAAATTGTTAAAATTTACGTGGGATCAAATACCACAAAAAAAAATTCATGAAATTAAAATTTAAAAGTAAATAACGAGAGTCATTTAAACAGCTTAACAATGTCAGCTCCTCCGAGCATAAGACGATATATTCGTCGGCCTCGGAGGTTAGACTCTCGACAATAGTGCGGGGAATTTAATAACTTATCAGACTTGTCCCGGTGGCATAAGTGGTAAATTCACCGGGATCCAGGTTCGAGTCCTGGCTGGGACAGTTAGATTTTTTATTATGTTCCCTTGCACTAAAAATTGTTAAGGAAAATAATGTTGAACAATTGAGTGATGAGAGCAGAGTCTGAGCATCCGTTATCCCTTAGGGGGAAGGCCTCTAAGTTGAAATTCGAACTCCACAACCCTGTGTCGGGAGGCCACAAACCCAAGCATGTCCACATTTATTCAGGGCCTGGCGACAGAACAAACCGCCGGGAAGACTGCTGAGATTTAGCGGCGAGATACTCCGAGAGGGAATGTATTCGGCCAACCCCTGGGAGTTCGAGCAAGGTGCTCCCAGGGAAATGAGGCTGTCCGAATTTGTGTGGGGCTCTGATAAGGCAGAGGGCTCTGATAAGGGACGACCCCAACAAAACGCAGGCAACACTTTTCAGAAAAAAAGTAATTAAAAGTTGACTTTTCTTAAAGGTAATTATTGGCTCATATCTCTTATCCCAACTTTCTCCAGCTACTTCCCAACTTCTGTCGGATTTGCATTTTATCTACTAGGGGTAGGGGCACCCCTTCTTAACAAAAAGTAAAAAGATATTACAATTAACCAAACCCTAGTTCAAATAGTTAAGTTAACATAGAAAAAAACTTGAATACTTACAAATTTCCACTAAATTTATGTTTTAAATTTGATTAATATATTTCATTTTTTTTAAATTTGCATATCAAGGAATACTGTTTATTTTTCCACTTTGGCTAATTATTGTTTTCCCTATCATTAATTTGATATAAAAATTGACTTTAATGTCTTAATTTGTCCTATTGTTTTATTTATTTTTATGTATATATTTGATTTAGTATATTAACTCGCATATAATGTAATTACTAAGAAAGATTTTATACAAAATATTGCATTAAATACTTACAATTATTCAGAAAGATATAAATAATTTTATTAATTAAATGATTGATCAAAAGAGAGTAAGGGTTTTTAACTATTTACGGTCGACTTGTGATCAAAAATTTTGTTTTAAAGAATGACTTTTAAAAATATGAAATCACTGAGGAATTTTTATGTAATAAAAGACTTAAATAAAAGTGTATAAATATTCGTTAATAACTTAGTTTATTACATAAGTAACAACATTTTTTTAACGTTAATGTTATATTTGAAATATCAAGCGCTATAATAATTTTCATAAATTTACTACTACTTTAGATTTTAATTCTATTTCAACAATTTAATCCAAATATTTTACACCGATATAAAATAGCTACTTTAAAATAAAGTAAACCCATCCTAATAACCCACCACGTCGTCTGAATAGGAAATGGCCGCGTGACCTCCTCTTTGCCAACACTTCATAATAAGAATTTTAAAAAACAATGAAAACAAAAATTGTAAATATTGCAAATGGTGATTTAGGAGTACTGTCATTGGGCAGCTTCTCCACCAAGTGAAATACACGCTAATTTAATTAATTTTTTTTTTTTTAAGTTGTGTATGTATATTTTTTTATATGAATATATATTGTACATTATTATTATATTAGTATACATTTATTATATATTTTGATAGCACATTGCAAGATGCACGCTGTGCAGGATGTAATATATATAATTTTGT
>KZ806969.1:81228-92265 GCA_000696205.2 Oncopeltus fasciatus | reverse complement strand
GACACCTCAACAAAGGGGATTACAACTAATCCCTACCTCAACTTATACCTGGAATAATGGACGATGACCCTCAACTCGCACATGCAACATACCTGACCACCGACAAAAGTGACCCCTACAGCTACCTGACACAACTAACACACAGAAAAACACAGTTGAATACGGACCGTGACAGTGAACGTTTGTATTCGGCCAGAAGATGGACAGGTTCCGAAAGCGCTCGCCAACGGGAGATGTACAGAAACCAATGAAGACGGAGAATATAAGGTATGAGAGTTCTATATTCATTGGTGGTAGAAATAATAATAACCCTTTAAATTTTTTACTTATTTGTTTTTAATTTTTCAAATATTATTATCACATAGCGAATACGTATAACATAACAAATGTTATTTACTCCCCCGCACTATTTTTTGTTGTTGTATATTTTAGCGTATAAAAAGAATTTCGTTTTAAAAACAAATTGACTCCAGAATCGGCATTTTTCCAGCCTCGAAGATGGCTTGCTCTAAAGTCGAAAGTTGGCTACCATATAAAAGAATAAGTTCTTGAGGGATTTTTCATGCCACTTTTTGATTTCCTTCTGACGGAACCCCAACTGTACCGTTGTACTCTTCTTCCCCAGAGTGGGTGAGGGTGGTGGGGGGTAAGATAGGGACATGTGTTTGAGGGCGGTACACCCCTGAGGGCGAATCACCCCATTCCCACTACTAATGTCCTGCCCATTAAAAGATGATCTGCCCGGAAAATCCCAAGTGCCGCCACTCTTCCACAGACTCTGCAAGTGTTAGCAGCCATAGTCGTCCCCCCACCCCTTCAACATTTATTCTAATGGTAAAATGAATTGTGGTTGACTCACATTCTATTTATATGATAATCGCAAGCTCCGTCCTCTCTCTCTTGCAGGCGGAAGGCCTCATTCAGAGCTATCTCTCTCTCTCACTCTCTCGCGTACTGTCATATTTTAATTTCTACTCAGAATACAACTCAATTGGAGGAGACCGCTAAAGTGTGCCTCTGACGTAGCTCCCTTTCCAGGGCTCGCTATAAATTCTCTCTGCTTCCGCACAAAATGGGCTCTTTTAGATTTAAATACATTTTCATAAATACATATGCGCTCAAATAACTACACATTTCCAGAATCCATTAAATATCTTGAAGTATACTGAGTAAATGTATTCAGTCGTCAATTATACCTACTATCTAGTCTGTCATTGGTGTTTGATTGTGACAACTGATCCATATAAATTTATTGTTCACAGATTAGCGAGATATCATTCCCTAGATGAAAAAGGTTTAAAAAAAGTAAAGCTATTGTTAAATAAATGGGTAAACAGATATTATATTTAAAAAAAAAAAAAATTTATTTTGCCGCATAAGTTTTTGGGAGTACAGACGTATTCATTATCGGAGAGTAAGGTTATTCTAAAGTTATTCATTTCACAAGTTCCCGAACATATTAGTTGATACTGACTGAGGTTATGACTACGAATAGTCGAGGGAATCCGTTAGATGCTATCCTGGTTCGAATTCGGCTCTATTACATGCTTCGCCGTGAACATTTGAACAGTTTACTTTGAGCCATGTGTGTTTAGATAAGATTGACTATCTGCTGATAACCCCCCCCCCCAATAGTGATTAAAATGGAGGTTTAAAAAAAATATCCCTACATCATTTGGAAACTTTTTTTTTTTTTTTTTTTTTTTTTAAATGCCGTGTCAACCTTGGGTCATTAACGCCAAGGTGATATTTATAGAAGATATTTTTATGTTACAACAATTTAACAACAATTTAAACAATATGTTTGATTCTAAGATGGTGTCCACAGACCTTACAAATGGGTGGGTTATCCTTTGCCATTTGGAACCTTTTTAATTCACATGATATACTCCATAGTCATTAACTTTCAATAACTAACAATCGCTTTCACATATAAAAGAAAGAAAAATAAATAAATAAATAAAAAGTTATGTATCTGTCATAATTTTATGATTTATTTTGGATGTAATCTTGGTTAGGCGTTATCTCTAGATCAGATGATAAGAATGAGCTACATGTCAGCGTACATTGCCTACACTCAAATTCGTGAGCTTCAGATAAGTCATCAAATTCATACGAACTTGAATTAAAATTTCTAATTAGTGTACCATATAATCACTGCACCAACTGTCGCAGAAATCATGGAGAAATTGCTCCAGTTAGTTTTTCAACATTTCAATTCTCTTTTATACAAAACATTAAGCAGTAAATTCTATCATTTTTAGTCGTCAACTCGACTCCAAATGTTTACTTACAAACACAACTAAGAAAAAAAAAAAGAACAATTATTGAGTTTTTATTCTTGAAAAGATCAATTAAAGCCAAACAAAATTATTTTAAGAATAAATAATGTAATTAATTTATTAGCAATGCCTTCGAGTATTTGTTATTTTAGACACACAAAAAAATAGCATGAATAATTAATTAACAATGACTGTTCACCGCTATTTAACTTCTCTTAAATCTCCATATGAGATGTCTTCTTTCGCATAAAAAACAAGAATACAAAGAATTACATAAGTTTTAAAACATAATACGAACATATGCAAATAATAATAAAAAATGTAGAAATACTAAAATGTAGAATAACCGAATCCCTTGTTTAGGTAAATCAGAACGATTATTCTTTAGTGGTTTTTATTTTAAAATAATAATAATAAATTTAACCCCTCAAGAAATGTTAGAATGATGTGATACTCATAGCAGAAAACGTTATTTAAAAACTAAACATGACTAAAATTAGTTTCTAATTCTTTAATAATTAATTTAACAAGGTGTGGAACAGATTAAGATAAAAACACTTAAACTATTTTAATATAATTTCAAATTTGGTTAATAAAAAGCCTTTGATCCTGGTTTTTACAAAGAAAGAAGGGATGAAAAAAAAAAAAAATTAAAACTAAATATGGAATATGTCCTGACGATAGGTGGAAGCAATACTGCTTCTACGATGAAGGATACCCAGAACAGGTTATAAAAAACAAAAACGGTTGAAACACAAACCAATATCCTTCAAACAAGAGCGATCCGAGGTAGACAGGGGGCGAATATATATCATTTGGACTAGGTGTGTGAGTGTACGTCTGGTTGTAGCCCCTAGGGGTAGGGGGCGGCTGACCCCGGTAAAATGTTTGCTCGTACTGCACCCCACCGGGGCCCTCGGGAACCTAGATAAATGTCTACGGAACGGCCCTTTGTCCTTCTTCGGGACCAACCCTTATCCTGCTCAAAGGAAACGGAAGGAAATCTCAAAGTCCCTTCTTTTCATCCCTCTTCTGTGTGTGTGTGCGCGCGCGTGATTGATATCAGACATTCGCCAAAAGAAATACACACTTTATCGAGAATGATCTAGAATTAATCAAGAGCGTCAGAAAATTCAGCGAGAAAAATCGACAGAAGTTCATTCTAGTTGATAGAAATATAAACAGAGGTTTAGTCCTATATCTCACACTTAAACATCTTAATGAAAAGCCCATAGCAAAAACCATAAATAAAGGCGCTGGTTTTCGGCAGGAATTGTTTTTGTGTCGATGGCAGCGCACAAGGCCATGTTTCAGCGTTTATCTTTATATCCACGTTTGGTTTTCACACCTCTATATCTCTGCAATCTTTTAAGCTTAACTTGGGAAATAATATGGAATAACAGTAACTCATCCTTTTAACCATTAAAATAGAAGCAATTGCTTTTATTTATAAGTTTTTCAGACTAGCTTTCTCGGGCGGAAAAAAGAGAGAGAGAGAGAGAGAGAGAGAGAGAGAGAGAGAGAGAGAAAGAGAGTGAGAGAGATGAAAATTTGTTGAAATATTCCAAAAGCCTTGACATGGTAACAACATAAATAGCTTCATTTCCTGATGGGATAACTACTAAAATGGGAATTAATGAAACACTTTGAAAGTTAAGTATCAAAATGCGAAAAGGTTATCATCAAGGTATTGTGAGAGGCCTGTAAATTTGGTGATATACATTTCTTATGGAATAACATAAGTTTTGCTTGAGTTCGTGGACAGGGTATAGTGAATTCTATGTAAAGTAGTATGTAGGGACCACATTACAGCCAATCTTAACTAGACAAACAAACGTTTACAGTGCACAAACGAGTTTTTCTTATACGTACCGTTCGAAGAAAGTAAACTCATTGAATGAGGCGATGAAGCCTTCAGATGAACCACATTGTCGACAGCGTGTGAGAGATAGGGAGAATTAGCGAACGGATTAACACATCCCATTCGATATATGGCCTCTCTCGCATCTCCCGCCTACGGTAAGTCAATGGAGCAATAAAACGTCCCCCAGAACAAATCTCTCCGGCACAAAGGACAGAGGTAGAAGTCGTATCTGGGATGGCGGGCGAAGTTCACCCATGATCGGGCAGGAGTCCACTGACTTGGAATTGACTGATAACGCCCCTCCTACTGCAGTACGACGACTGGGGTTTGCGACACGTGACCTGTATACGATCCCTAGTGCTTACACGGCCCTTCCTCTGCCGCCAGAGTAAGGGTATTCAGAAACAGGCTGCTTGGGAAATTATAACTAAAACTCAAGTAATATTGGAAGATGTAAGTAAATAGAAATACATTAGTGTCCTGAATTATTACTTGCAAACTACTATCACTTTGGAAGTGGGATGAATGCTCTTAAAGTTGGACTAGTAATCCTACAAAGATTCTAGGAATTTCACCACTTAAATCATTTTATTTAAAATATAATTTTTTTAAAATACAAAACCAACTAAGAAAAGTAAATTTTTAAAATCACCAGTTAAAAAATATAATCAAATTTCATTAGCACTTATAGAATAACATTATTAGATGATTTAAGTTGGGGTTCGGTCAAGGTAGATCAAAAAAAAAAAAAATACAAATTTAAAAAAAAAAGTGTATTTTTTTAATAAAAGATTATCTGCCAACGTTTGGGCTTACATTGTAAGCCATCTTCAGGGCTGTAGAAATACAATGTCATGAGAATACAATAATAATTGATAATATTATAATAAAGAATTACCATAAAAGTATGAATGTAGAAAGCTATGTAAGAGAATTTAAAAAACATGCAGACAACTTATTAAAAGAATAATTGAATAACATTCCTATAGAATAATTAGTGCTTTACTCGATTTCGTCATAAAAGGAGTAATATATTGAGAAGAATTCAAAACCTCCCTAAAGAGAGAGAGAGAGGGGTGCGCTATTTAAAGTTCCGTCACACATGAGCTGCGTGAGCTAAGCGGATTCCACTGCGTCGCTGTTAATGACCATCAAAGCTGAGTTCAGTTCCATTCATCAAAACTAATTATTAACCCCCTAACTACTAACTCCTTACCCCCGCTGCAGCCAAAAATCATATTTACCCCCCCACCCCCGGAAATTCCCACTCTTAATGACCTGTTTTGGCTCAATAAAAACTCACTCTTCCACTTAATCAAATTTTAAAGGAATATACCACATTTCAAGAAAAAAAGGATATCGGCTTAAAAAGTGCTAATCTAAAATTTTATATTCTAATTGCACTGTTGTTTCATTTCGCTGAGTAACTGTAAAAATACGGTTTTTAACAATAAACATTACTCTAAACTAAATAAAACTTATTAATTGACATTTTAGATAATCCCCCCACTGCTATTCCTCCGATTTCGCCCCTAAACGAAATTAGTCTTTGAATTAATATTTTTAATCGAAATTCAAATTTCATTAAATTAAAATTAAAAAAACAACAACTAATAGACAAAACAACTAATAGAGATTATTGACAGCAATACTGAAAATTTACGATTCAAAAAAATTGAACTGTGCTCCCTAGACTCAAAAAATGTTTTTTTACGCGCACTTGACATTGTAGATAATCCCCCAATCTCATTGATCCACTAAATTTTGCTCTACTGTGAACTTATCTTTCGTTCTGAACTTAACAGTTACATACCTAACGGTATGTATTAGGAAAAACTGTCACACGCAGTTGAATGTATGCACTAGAGGGGTCTGGTTAATATCGGAGATAAGATATAAATATTTCCCAAAGAATCATTCATGAGACCCAGCTGAATTCAGTGAACCGCTTCCACCAAAGAGGTAGTTGGTAAGGGAGGTTGCAGAAACATACCTCCTTGTAGAGATGAAGAGGTGGTGGGGGGTGAGGTTTAGGTGGTCTTCCCCTTTGTTTGGATAACAGGATTCGGGCATTAACCATCGATTCAGTCAGCCTACTCCAACTTATCATCAGAAGATACCCAACAATTCCCAAACCACCCCTAAGCCCTCAACTTTCCCTACACAAACCACCCCGTATCAGTGGCAAGCCCACGTTCTCAACTCTTCTCTCTATTACACATCCCTCTAATAAATAACCCGAATAGATTCTAAACTGTTATAAAAACCATACAATATTAAGCAATCTCACATGTGGTCACAATCTACCTAATAGAAACAAAAAATACATAAAAGTTATTCATAATTCTCCATAAATTGTACTTTATTTTATTTTCCTCCTATAATATATTTACAAATAAAGTAAGAATATGCAATGGTATTTCCTTTAATTTGAAGAAAAAATCTATGGATCTTAAAGGTGTTTAATAACGTGTAAATCCGATTACAACTAAAGGACATTTTTTTTACATACTAGGTAGGAATAAAAATTAATAAAAAAGGTTTCCTTAAAAATGAACAAGTTGAGAGGGCAATGAGCTTGAGCCTTTGTGATTATCTCCCTGTGATTTTTCGCAAACAAATTTTAGAACGCAAACATTAGGAAATACAAGAAATGCAACTCCCCGCACTTCACTCCGAGTCTAAACCCCCAAGTAAGAAGAATAAATCGTCTTATACTCAAAGGAGCCAACATTGTTAGATATTTATTAGACTCTCGTTCTATCTGATATTTCTTTTTTAAATAATGAAATTAATTGTGGTATGCAATCGCACGTTAAATTTTCTACAAGAAATGCGCAAAGGTAACCAGAAAAAAAATGTTACTACCTTAGCCGGGAATCGAACCCATGTCTCTGGGTAGGCGCGCTTTGTTTGTCTGGCTCCCTTTAGTTAGAAAAATACATTTTACACCTATTGTGCTCAATAAAAATATGCGTCCTCGTGTAGCAATGAGAATGACACGATTATACCCCTCTCTCCATATCCAACTTACAGCAAAAACTGAGTAAATTAATGTATTGAAATATAGTAACACTCGAAATTACATTCTTAAATATTTTTCTTGATTGTTTTGTTTCATTTAAAACCAAACTGAAACGATATTCTACACACATTATGTTCAATTAAGTTTTTATATATCTAAAAGTAAAGAAGGTATTGAAAATTTTTCTTTATATCTCCTTTCCAATTGACTTCAACGGTTTATACCATCGGTTTGCAAAAATAAGCCTCAGTACAAAATTTATCTACTTAATCTTCAATATTGCAGATGCTTAAGTGCGTACAGCCAATGTATATAAATGCAGTTAAAACAAACCATATTTTAACTTTTCGTAAGTCGGATCGGTAAAAATCTGCTGAAGTTTCTTCTCTTCAAAATTTGCCTCACGATGCCAGTGTGAATCGCTTGATTTACCTGCTGAAAGTCAAACAAAAGCCACTCTAGGGGAGGGGGTAGGTTGGTTCAGCAGTTTCTCCCTGCTATTGTATCATTAATGATGGACATAAATAAAAAGTAAATGACTCATTTGAACTTACAAAACGAAGGTGGGGGGGGGGGGAGAATACTACTTGGCTAAGCCTTTTCTCCCCCCCCCCCCACACTTCTCTCTTCCCCTGATTTCAGTCATTAAAGAGTTTATTAAACGCTCTGCTTAAAGATGCAAAGAAGAAACAAAATTGGTTTTAAAAAGCGAGGGGTCTCTCAGCCCACCTATATTCATTCTTATGCATTTCATTCAATTTTCATGTTTAAAATATTAAAATATTGTAGACCATGAATGTTAGAAAACTAGGTCACCAACTATGTTCTAACAAATATTTTATTAATAATTATTAATAAAATATTTGTTAGAACATAGTTGGTGACCTAGTNAATTATTAATAAAATATTTGTTAGATTATAATCTAATAAGAAAGAAGATAAGAATTTAGGCCCTCAAATGACTAATACCTCAGTTTGAAGAAATAAATAAAATTACTAAATTCCATTACTTTTTCTTTACATGTTTTTGGTAACCCTCTAATATGGGAGTTAATTTTTACCTTTTTTATTTTTATTTATGACTTATTTTACAGCACACTTAAAATATAATAATATGTGTGCTACAAGAACTGATTTAAACACTAGTTACAGATTTTGCATGATATACAGTAAAAAGAAGAATAAGAAAATAATGAAACTAATAAATGAAACTATATTAAAGAAAAAAAAGAAATTGTAGAATAGGAAAGAAATTATTCTGCAGTGTATAATAAAAACGTTAACTTGTTTTGTAACTATGGATACTAGAGAAAAACTGTTCAATGATAAGTAGCATGTTACCGAATACTACCTAAATAAAGAAATCCATAAAAAATTAAGTGAACTAAATAATTAGATAAATATATGCCAAAACCAAATTTTACAATGACAAACATATTCTAGGAAGTCTATACCATTCACTAAACTAAACTAAATTTGCCTAAAATAAATACACAAATAAAAATACAAGGAAATTTGAAAATAAAGTTTTAAATAATGTCCCACATGCAAATATATGACAGATTTCCAATGTATAATTAAAAATAGAAAATAAAGGACTAAATCATTAATTTTTCTACAGGCCGTTTTGGAGAGGAGAGTGGGAGAAGTGCTCAACTATTATAGTCAAGGTAGAACCAAAAAAAAAAAATAAATTTAATAAAAATTTGTAAAAAAAAGTATTTAAAAAAAAAAAGATTATCTGCCAATGTTTCAGCTTACATTGTAAGCCATCTTCAGGGCTATCATGAAGGCGAGAGAGAACGTCCTGTCCCTAGGTTCACAAATCCTTTGAGTCTTGGAAATTCTTAAATAGTTTTTCGTAAAAATGTTTCATAATGTTGATAAAGAGAAAATAATGTTAAATGCGAAATGTACACTATAAATTTGTGCTCAACACATTTTGAAGATATTGATGGCTACTGTATTGTCCCTTTCGACCTTAGATCAGATTCCGAAAACCTCCATACCAAATTTAGTTTATATTCTTATTACAGTCACTGGCTGAGCCTCGAAGATACTTCATAATTTTTTTTTATGTTTTTTATTATGGTATATTATCCCATATAAATTTTAAACAATTAATTCGAATGAATAGAATAAAAAATCTAACTGTGCCAGCCAGGGCCTGAACCTGGATCTCCTGCTATCCGGGCAAGCGAGTAAGTGGATAACGCAGGAGATCCAGGTTCGAGTCCTGGCTGGGACAGATAGATTTTTTATTCTATTCCCTTGCATTTAATCGTTTAAAATTTACTTCATAAATATTTTCCTCAATATGTATACAACTAAAAATTATCTTAAATATAAATGCTATAAAATTATATTTAACACGGAGAATATAGAGTAATGCTATATACATTTCAAAGCAACTCTAACAAAAATGTTTTTTTTTTTTATTTTTTTAAATTACTTTATCTATAAATTACATACCTCCTTCTGTCAGTTTTAGCTATTAATGAAGTCAATAACGTTTTGCGATAATGATCGTCATATGTTTAATGGTTCATAATTAATATGAACATTGGGGCGCACACTTAAATACACACATTAAGAACAATTAATGCAAGAGAATAGATTTTTTATTCTATTCCCTCGCATTAATTGCTTAAAATTTGCGTGGGATAACAAACCATAACTAAATAATAATTTACATACATCAAGGTTTAATCGAAACATTATTATATGACTCTACGTGGACCGATAAGATTAGAAGAAATATTGAAACAAAAAGCTCAACAAACGTAAATCATCTTAAATTCTAAATAAATAAATAGACGTTATGATAGTTCTTAAATTCCGTCCGATGTGGTTTGACTTAGCGTATACCAATAGTGCACTTTTTGGCTTAACCAATATTTATATATCCTTATTGCATTCGTGAATTAAAACCCTCTAGATACTAACGTTAAATGAAAGAATAAACTGTAACAAATACCTGTACAAATTACGATGTAGTATTCTAAATAGAATTATAAATATACCAATAAAATATAAATAAGAGCGAAGAGCAAAGGAAAATTTTTCAGAGGATGTAACTGTCTTTCAGGAGAAGTGACATTTGGGTCACATAAATACGGGTAGGAAGAATATATTTCAGTCAGACTGACGGGCATACATAAAATAGAAAAAATGCTGAATGCCTATATATGTTTTGTTGCCGAATAAATTATCTGCTTCCTAAATTAAAAACAAGTTCTATATATGTTTCATCAACACAAGTTAGCCCAGAAGCATACTACAACCTCAGAAGAATTATCCATTACTTTTTTATTCGCCTCTAGCAGATAATTCCAATCGTCCTATTATATCTGTATATTTACGAAATGTATTTGGTATGTATATACACACATAAATATAATTATGTAGAATATAAGTGGAACTGTAAATACGTATAGATAGGTATATGCATGCACTTCAGTGCGTAATATGTGTTTATAAATACAAACACAGAAAAAAATTTACTTTAATTTAAAAAAAAGTTTATTCAATGTTTTTTAAACTAATAATTATTAAAATTCAAAAGGCTTGTTCATGAAATGCCTGTCATATAGCATGAAAAACCAACTTATTTTTTTTAGGGGGTATTTTTAATTTTTTAAATTTTATTTTCCACTTATCTAATTAAAAGTATTTACGTACGTATTCCGTTATTCGCTCTCTTTTGAGAAAGATGGCTAGATACAGAATTGTTTCTTCACAATATAACGCGCGCACAATGCACAAACAGCTTAGATTAGAATTCAAGAATATATCGAATACCATTAAAATAATACTTGGAAAAATAATTACAATTATTGAAAATTGATTTTTTATAATTTTTAAAA